>JAOSBN010142645.1:0-25741 GCA_027563595.1 Erythroxylum suave | reverse complement strand
CATATCTATACAGAAAGTTATGAGCAAAACACTGAATCATATGCAAGGTAAGTTTTCCAGATTCTCAACCTAACCATCATTATCACCCAATTTCTCCTAACTCAATTTATCTATTTAATCACTTCTCATCCATAAAGCATCAGCAAATACATGAAACTTATCCTTAAAACTTCACTCACCTAATTTCTCTTCAAATTCGTCAACAAAATTCCGGCAATTCAAGGGATGAAGGTTCGGTGGATGTTGAAGAAGGAACAAAGGAGATAGGTTTCTGTTACCAAAGAAGAAGACTAAAGGATGTGAGCTCTCGGTGGTGTTGAACATTCAGCCGAAAGTCCTTAGAATGTGTAGCTTAGGTGTCAAAATTTCCAGCTTGACACATGTCACACATGCAACTCTTCCACTTGCCACAATTCCATTTGTCCACATGTCAACGTCTAATTGGTTCAAAATATTCCAAATTTTTTAAAATTTTCTAAAATTACAAAAATTCCAAAATATTCCTAATAGTCTTCAAATAATATTTTCAGCTCAAAACAATTGTCCAAAATATCATAATACCCCAAATTATACCGAAATCTTCAAAACACAATTTTTTTCCAGTCCGAAAAAGTACCCCGAAAATTTCCAGAAAAATTTCTAAAATTCTCTAAAAATACAAAACTCACAAAGACACACTCAAATTAAATTTTAAATCAAAAAAAATCAAATTTATTCACGATCACATTTCTTAACACTTATACCGGGAAATGTCATGAATGCATGTACAATCATTACTTGTGCAAAATTTACTATTCACATGCATATATGAATGCATGAACATAGCCAAACAATTTTTAAAACACTCCTAGCCCATTCCAAATTACTATTTTACCCTTCCCATCGGTGATGGGATGTTACAACCTAGATGCTTGCCTAAGTCCATAAGTGGACCATTGCAACTTGCATACCTTATGCTCATTTCTTGGCTCAATGAAACCTTCTGGTTTGGCCATATAAATGGTCTCCTCAGGATCCCCATTAAGAAATGCGCTCTTGACATCCATTTTCCATATTTCATAATCGAAATAGGCTACAATGGCCAAAAGAATCCTGATGGACTTAAGCATAGCAACTGGAGAAAAAGTCTCCTCATAGTCTACCATCATTTTTAGTATAGCCTTTAGCTACCAATCTAGTTTTAAAGGTCTCTACCTTTCCATCCGATACTTTTTTTTCCTTTTGTACATCCATTTACACCCTATGGCTTTTATACCTAGTGGTAGACCTACAAGGACCCAAACTTCATTAGTGTATATGGAATCTATTTCCGATTCCATCGCCTTGAGCCATTTTTCTACATCAACATCATTTATAGCCTGAGTATACGTAATGGGATCTGTTTCTTCTTGGTCTGAGATGGTAATTAAGCCTTCTCCTAGACCTAGATACCTATCAGGCTATGTCACAACCCTCCCACTACATCTAGGCACAACTTGATGTTCAGGTTGCACTTCTGATTCAACTCTTGAATCCATTTCGATATCTTGTTATGTTATATCCATATCAACTACTTTTTCCTTTATGATTTGTCATAAACTCTTCTCTAAGAAGATCACATTTGTCGACATAAAAGCCTTCCTATGCTGAGGGCTATAAAATATTACCCTCGAGCTCCCGTAAGATATCCTACAAGCAAACATACTTCTAACATTAGTTCCATCTTTGTGGATTCAGACTTTTGAACATGGGCTAGGTAGCCCCAAGTCCTTAAGTGCCTCAATGAAGGTACTCAGCCAATCCACAACTTCCTAGGTGTTTTAGGCACCAATTTTGATGGAGTAAAGTTAAGAAGATATATTGTCGTTTGTATGGAATATCCCCAGAACGATTCTAGAAGGCTAGCGTAAGACATCATTGATCTTACCATTTCCAATAGAGTCTTATTTCTCCTCTCAGCTACACCATTCTGTTGAGGTGTTCGAGGAGCTGACAAATTGAAAGCAATTCCATTGGAGATTAAATATTGTTGGAACTCTCTATATAAGTTCTCACCACCTCGATTCGATTGAAGTTGTTTTAATGGCTTGCCTAGTTTCTTCTCAGCTTCAGCTTTAAATTTTGTAAACTTTTCAAAGAATTCACTCTTTCTATGCATCAAATACAAGTAGCCATGTCTTGAGTAATCATCTATAAAAGTTACGAATTATTCATAACCTCCTCTAGCTTGTACGTTCATAGACCCACACACATCAGTATGTAGTAGGTCCAACGCGGATTTAGATCTATTTCCTTTAGAAGGAAATGAGGCTTTGGTCATTTTGCCTTCAATACAAGATTCACAAGTGGGTAATTGAATACTATCCAAGCCCATAAGGATTCCATCCTTTACTAACCTATCAAGTCTTTTCTGAATGATATGACCCATTCTTAAGTGCCACAGATATTTTGAATTAATGCTAGAGCCATCAGATTTTCTTTGTCTTATCAATTCTGTGGTGTTTAGTGAGCTTGACGTAGGTTCTATAAAGAACAACCCTATCTAATTATCCCATTATAAATAAAATCCTTATTCTCATATATTCAAACAACTATTCCAAAATATAAGGAATAGCCAGATTTTATTAGACAAAATACAGAAATTATGTTCCTTACAATCATTGGCATGTAATAAACATCCTCCAAATATAACCTATGACGATTAGGAAAGTCTAAGATAACTACTCCCACTGATTTTGCTGAAACATAGGAACCATTTGCTATCTTGATTTGAAACTGGCCTTTAGGTAGTCTTCTCCTTTGCTGGAACCCCTGCAATGAATTGCAAACATGGTTTGTGGCTCCTGAATCTAATATCCAAAAAGCAGATAAATCTGCCACATTTCTAATTCCTAACAAACTTAGGAAACCCATAGCTTGTTTGCTTTTGAGGGACTCAAAGTAGACTAGACAGTTTCTTTTCTACTGGGCCATCTCATCACAGTGGGAAAACTTTCCTTTGATGTTCTCTTTGGCTTGCTTTTTCATGAGTTTGGCCTTAACCCAAGTTTGGGCCTTCTTTTTCATTGAACCATTCTTCTTCTAGTTCCCCTTACCCTTAGGCTTTGAAGAAGATGCTACATTAGCTTCAGACCCATAAGCCTTCATATTCAATATCTCCTTTGTGCTCTAGAGGGTATTCATCAACTCACTCAAGGTGTAATCCTTGCTGTTGAGCTCATAGTCCAACTTAAACTGCTAAAAAGAAGAGTTTAAGCTATTGATGATCATAATCACCAATGTGTCCGCATCCATATCCCCCCCAAGCATCTCAGCCTTAGTGACCACAGAGATTATCTTTACCATGTAATCTTGCACCGGTTCACCATATTTTTGTCTGAGATTATGAAAGGTTTGGATAACTTTCATTCTTGCAGACCTAGTCCTCACACCAAACATCTCAAGTAGGTGATGGACCATAAAACTAGTAGTTTTCATACAAGCAATTTGCTTTTGCAACATGCCACTGACAGAAGCTAGAATATAACACTTAGTAGTCTTATCAGCATTATGACAATGCTTATGTTGTTAGACCATCTAAGTAGTTGAATCTCCCCCCAGGTGTGTAGGCTCATTTTTAGTTAACACCCATAAAATAAGATCATATTGAAGAATAATGTCAAGGTTACATCTCCATTCTTTAAATTGTTTCTATTTTCCAATTTGTTATTTGTCAAAAGCAGGGCGAGTGGATTCATTTTGTGGTTGATAATGTCCGAAAATATAGATTATTAAAACATGAGCATACTAGTCAATAATATTTGAACTTTGAATAAAATCATGATGCATGTATGCATAATGATAGTTTTAACAAAACTTTAAAAATAAAAACATTATAAGATGGTTATTTTTCTTATCTATAACAAACTAAGTGAGGGTGGGCCATCTTATCCATTAAAAGAAAAATTGGAACCCTCTCACTCAAAAAACTAACAAGCATCTTTTGCCCAACTTTTTGAGAAGCGTCATAATTTAGTCCATACTTTTACCAACAGAGCTACAGTGGGCAGTTTCACTGGTCGAGATTTCTACAAAAAAAGCGATTCGAGAATGTATTCTCTTATCTAAAGTTCTTCCCTGTGCATTCGCTGCCCCCATCGTGGAGCCACGCCCGATGCCATGAAATGATTAAGAATTATGAATTTGGTTCTTTATTGATAAAAAATTATTGAGTGTTTAACCACTTAATTCGTTCGCTAAAAATACTTGCAAACTATGCCTCAGTAGGAGGTCACGTTTGATACCAATAAGTGGACTTATCCTTAAGGAGACCCAAACCATGCAATATCTAGGATTCATGCCCCCTGATGGGGAGTAACACTTCTCCACATGCAAATGGGCCATCATTTGGAGACCATGGACTCTTACACAAGCATCCTTTCCCACTCAATCTTTTTGGGCTTTAAGTTTAAAATACCATCTTGTCTAGATGCAATTTAATATCCATCCTCTATTGTTTCATTATATATCTCATACATAATGAATGCATGGCAAGGCGTAGGGTTGGCAATTTTCTAAATGACATGCAATCACATAATATCATAAGTTATTTGCATTCATTTCTCCATTCATCACATGAACTAATTAAGTCACTTTTGATTGTCCATCCTAGAAACATAAAAATAATTCCAAGTCTTTTAGGCCCAAAAAATTCTTCTTTGAGTTGGATCAAGACGATTCGATAAATAAAAGGTAATGGAATCTATAAAAACTGAATTTTGTCACTTTGAAAATAAAAATTCCAGCACTAGATTTTCATAAAACTGAATCTTTGTCATGACAAAAAATTCCAACACTTGTTTTCATTAAAACTAAAACTCATTCCATTAAAATAAAAGACAGCACTTAGTATTTTATCAAAGCCAAAGATTGTTTCCTTGAAACAAAAATCCAGCACTTGTTTTTACATTAAAAACCAAAACTAGATTCATTGAAACAAAATTTAAGCATCTTTGTTTTCACAAAACTGAAACTATGCCAATACATAAAATGATACACCAAAACCTTTACTTCTCCATTTCTTCAATCCATGGCTGCTCCATCTTCTTCATTTCAATTTGTACATTACAAAATCAAAGCAAACAGAAAAATGAAGCCAAGGATGAAACATAGTGATGATAGGCAACTCTCCTTTTTACAACCAAATGAAGAAATCTTACATGGTAAATTTAAATTCTATGGACAACAAAAAGAGAAATACATACACCACATATATTTCTATCACATAACAATATGCAGCATACAAAAAATGATTGCCAACTCATGGATCAACCATATGGGAACAGAAATCATGCATTTAAACCTTGCTCTGATACCAATTGTTGGATCGGGAAAAGAAAACATGCCATATTTGGAGAACCGGAAGATTTCAAAGTATTTGCATAGAAAGCAATATATCCAAATCATCATGACAATCTATACATGACATAGTATAAGGATAATAATAAACATAAACAAGATAGTGAGATTACCGACTCCTTCGCTACAGATTTAATTTCTCGCTACGCTATCCTCTCCTTCTTCTTGTATCCAAAGCCTTTCCTTTTGAATCCTTTTCTTTATCAATCTATCCTCTCCTTGTTGTCGTATGCTTAACCAATTTGATTTATCCCTTGTTCTTCCAGGACAACTTGGTTAATAAAATCCTTTGATGGGAAAGGAGAAGAAATGTTTGGAGGAGATTTTTCTTTGAAGAAATGAACAAAAAATGAGACTCTTCTCATGCAAATTTTGGCTCACTCATGCATGAAAGGGGAGAGAGAGAGTCAAACCATGTAAGAAAACCTTCTTACACCCCTCAATTTCAGTTATGCATGAAATGGAAGAAGAGAACAGCATCCAACACATCACTAGTTACTTTAATCAACATAAAGACTAATAAATGAGACTACTCTCATTTATTTTTAAGATGGCTATATGAAAAGACTATTAGCCTAAATATGAACTATCGATTTTGGTTTTGGAAGATGGAAGAAGGAAAATGGTCCATCCAATGCACAACTTTCTTCTTTAATCAAATGAATGCTAATAGGTTATAAGCTAACATTAGAAGATAACCATTAAACCATTTAATGGTAAGTTCATAACTCAATTTAATGATGATAAACCATAATAAAGACCATCTTTACTTAGCAATTTAATGTCAAATGTGCAGATGCACAATCAGTTCATTAAAACCGAAATTCCTACTCGTTTCTCTAAAAAAATTGTTTTAATATAATTAATCTAATCAATTACATTAGACCAAAGTCTAGCCCATTTCTAAATGAACATTTTGGCTTCTAATTAACCATTAATTAGTGCAAGCCCAACATTCAGGTATGGGCTTCTAAAACCTCCATTTATATTTCTTACTTAGCCTGATAACTTTTCTTGAAGCCAAGTGGGGAATCTTATTGGACTATGACAATTCAAGCTCCAAAGAGCCTAAAATTAATTTAATATCATTAGAATTAATTCTAGCTTATTAACTAAATGTCATTCCACTAAAGATTATTAGTTGAACTCTTGAACTATTAAATACTATCAGAACACATATTTTATGTCCAATTGCAAACCCTATTTAGAACCTTATTATAGCCATCCGCACAACAAAGGATAAAATTACCATTTTGTCCTTTTGTTGATTTTTCCTTCTAGAACTCATGTTTTACTGTGTATGGTAATTAACACACAAGATCTCATCTTGGTGTTAATACTTGATGGGTAGCTAGTCCATCAAACTACTGGAGCCAGTTTAATCACCAAATCTCCTTAAAACATCTAGAAGTGATGATATCACTATAAACTCTTTATTTGAGTGAATGTTCCCGGATGCATGTTTTAATTAATAATTCCAACATGCAGACACTGGATTAATACTCTATAAAAATCCATTCTGATTATATCAAGAGTTATACTGAAACAAATACAAGTTCACCATTCATCAAGATTGTGGTTCATAATAGATGAATGCTTAAGTTGTATGTTTTAAGAAACAAATACAAGTTCACCATTCATCAAGATGGTGGTTCATAGTAAACGAATGCTTAAGTTGTATGTTTTAAGATTAAATTAACGGCCCACTTTATTCTTAAAAAGATACTTGATTCCAGATTCATTTAATATTGTCGTTATCGATAGTCAACTACTGTTATGATATGAAACTCAGCATTCCCTTGAACTAAGCTCCTTTACTTACATGGAGATAAATCGCAACATTACAATCTAAACCATAATCAAGCAACTAACTTGGTTATTCAACTGTGAACCCATTAATTTAGATGCTAATAATATACATTTCCTATACATCTCTATGTATATGTATATTACTTACAAAAGAATCTTGGTATCTTATGACTAGATATATAATGCTCATTAAAACCAAACTATTTTATTTTATTAATAATAAATATTTCTATTGCAAATCTGTAACTGAAGAAGATTAAGGTACATGTAAATGCACTTGCTTTCCGAGGCACTATATTTACATAACTTCAACAGAGATTTGCAGTACCCTTCCAATAAGAATAGTGTAGGTCGACCTCCTTAAGGAGTAGAAACCAGCAAAAACCACCAGAGCTCACAATCTCCAATCCCCAATGAATCCCTATCGATGTTGAAATGGCCTTTAAAATCGCGAATACATCATCACCTTCATCCAGGGCAATAGTGTGTAAACATGTACTGCTTAACCTGACTCTAGTTTGCATTGGGACGAATGTACCCAATAATGGAATCAGTTAACAATTACTTAAGGAACAAAAGGATCAAAGATTGAAAGACACAGATCGAGGAGTATGCAAGACTTAGGGATAGTCTGATGAGAATCACCTAAGCTTTAAAGGAAAACTAAAAATGCTTACTGATAGCTCCCTTTTTTTATACAATGTAAATATGTATTGATCAAATATTGTGCTGTACTTGGTCTATGGAGCATACCCTGACCTCAAAGAAACAAGCAAAAATTCTCCCTGTCTACAGCAAACAAGAAGAGCTAATGTCAGGTACATATTATAACTAGAAAAGCATCAAAGAGTAGAGCATGGTCAGTTTTGCAAAGTGGCTATTTATGGTCATTTTTGCAAAATGAGCATGCCTGGCAATTATAGTGTGATCCAAAACCAACATCATAACAATTACATAATCTAAGCTATCAAAGAAACAAGTTCAATAGCATAAGCATAGCATATAATGTCAAGGAAAATAATCAGCAGCAACAGTATTTCCAAGTCTTTGAGTCCAACCTACATCAGCGAAAACATAGCCAATGCATTTCAGCTACTACTATAGCAACATGTAGGTATTAGATATGTTCCAACAATATTCAGCCATCTTCTTACCGTAGTCCATCATGCTTAATCATTGTAAGGAGCAGCCTTGTGATGAGGCTAGGCTGAACTTCATCCACTTTAAAACAGTATCCAAGACAGCAATAGTGTGAAGGAAGTCAGTAACCAGGGGCCATCCCTCCATCAGTGAGCAAACTCCAACTGCTACAATAACTGTATCTGCTAACAACTCTAATGGTCAGCCAAGGCTAAGCTGCACTTCATTGTCTCAATGTGGCATCCAAGGAAATAAGGTAAAAGTTCTGCGTAGCCACCACCTTATTGTCTACATCAGCACGGCTACATTTTCTACTAGAAATTGTTAGAAAGAAGCCAGCACCAGGGATCCAACCCTCCGGTGGTAACATTTTTTGATTGCATTAGTAATCCCAGCTAAAAGCTCACTCCGGATACCATCCTGCAAAATAAATAGTAATAAGCAAGAATAAAACAAGTTAGGCATCCTAGTACCAAGCTAACCCATCCTGTTACATGGATATATTCCTTTAGAATCTAATCAACCTTCCAATATGCATCCCACATCTGCCACCTCCCCACTGCTTCTAAAATACATCAATGTCATAAAGCCCAGCCACTAGTCAATTCCCTTCCCCACCTCATATATTTTTCTTCAGCACTCCATCATTTCTTCATCTCAAGACTCTCACCTATATTAGGATCTTCAACATAAGACACTAGCCCATAACAATTAATAGAGAGCCTTAATACTGCAACCTATAGCCAAGGAGAATCCCTCATTTCAGTACAACAGTGATTACACATCAGCCCCTTGCGACAAATTTAACCCCTATGACTGCCCAAGCCTTCTATACTGAATGAAGCTGGTTAGTAGCCATCCACCCCAGTAGACCTTAGAGGAAATTCCCAATGAGTTCTTTTACATTCACATATACTCCACCGTCTGCCAAAAATACATCAATATCAGCCCTTATAAAAGATTAGTGACTCTAGCCTCACCACAATCTCACTACCAAGTAGGCTAAGCCATTGTTAATGCATACCAGCCCTCACAACTATTATCAAGTAAATCTTAACAACACTGCTTCATATCCCAGGAGATAGCCCTCAGTCCATTACAATCGTGACTTCGTATCAGCCCTTGTCAAATGTACATGTAGTTATGAGCTATCACAAAGGTCAACTCCGTCAGGACAACAACATAAAGCATTTAGAATGGCCGGGGCCCTACTTGTATGTTAATACAAAAAAGCATTATATGGCTTACCTACCTTGAAAAGAAAATACCCTCAAGCATAGAAAACTTCAAATGGAAGTCAGTAGCAATAAGGTGGATTCACAGCAGCAAATTTTTTTCTCATCAGCAAACTCAAACCCTCAATAGACAATTTGGATTCAAGGAAGCAATCCATTTTGCTCATGTGTTATTTAAGAAGCTAAACAACATTATACTATCTCGAGGCCTTACTGAGGTGTAGCGCCCCCTTGTCGCAGGGTACACACTAGGACACCTGGACGTCATTTCGATACATATCCTACGATAAGGGCAAGCTACGATCACTACATTAACTTCATATGGCACCATATCATTACTCACTTATAAAGCATCATAAGAAAATCACAATATTTTAAAACCAACTTTTTCCTCATTTCATTTCACAAAATCGAAAGTCTATATTGTATCTTTCAACACTTACTACATGTTCATCATCAACCTAGTACAAAAGTACTATATGAAAGAGGAAAATATACAAAGTCTATCTAGTCTGTCCAAAAATCCCAGCTGACCAACCTTTGAGCCATGACTTCTCTTGCCAAATCACAATCTACACCACTGGTAGAGCCTCTCAATAGCTAGAGTAATGTCTCAGTCTTGAAAAGATAACGCTGCAATTTTGGTGAGTTTTGTGAACCAAATGAGATAACCATCATCGATAGTTCACTCAATTCATGCAACACATCATTTTACATAACATATATTCACATTTTCACATAATTGGTTTCATATCACAATTTCACTTAAGCAAGCAAATTGCATTTCAATCAATTAAACATACTTAAGAAAATGCATATAGAATGCTCATGAGACTCTTTTTCAATTATTACGTTGTTGTGACTGAGTTCCTACACTGTCCCATATCCATTTTTGGATACCAAGCTCATCGATAAATGTCCCATATAGGGCTCATTAAACGTTGAACCTGAGGCTCTAAATCACTTTCGAGCTTGAGGCTCTTTTCCACTCATTGAGCTTTAAGCTCTAATCGTGGGCTACTATGGTCACAACTGCCATTATGTTTCATGCATTCATGAAATGAAATGGATCAATCACACTTGCATGAAACCATTCAATCACAGTCCCATATCATCAGACCTTACTCTGGCATTCAACATTAAGTTGAGATTCACATTTTCACTTACATGCAAATGCTCATTCAAAACACATTTATCATCAAATTATGTACACTTAGCTCATCTCATTCACATATAAGCAACACTTCAATATCTCAACCAAGCATCACAATCATCGGACCTCATGTTCGGAAACCAACACAATCAATCACATTCATTCAATCATTTTAAAACAAAATTATAAACAAACAAGTAATTAAGTGAGACTATCTAGGTTATTCACAAGTTGCTCCCGAAGCTAACGCCTGGAAGTTCTAGAAAGGTTTGGAGGTTGACATTCCAGTTGCTCCTCTATATCAAATAAACAAACAAGTAATTAAGTGAGACTATCTAGGTTATTCACAAGTTGCTCCCGAAGCTAACGCCTGGAAGTTCTAGAAAGGTTTGGAGGTTGACATTCCAGTTGCTCCTCTATATCAAACACTAGACACATATATCACAATTTGCAAAATTATGAGTGTTTAATAATGCACATGTATGAAATGAATTATATACAATGCATGTTCATGACAACCCCGGGTATCTTTCCATCAATTTCATCACAAAATCATTTTCATATCCAAACTCTTATAAGATTTATACTTAGGTTTATGCCTCACTAAAACCATTAAAATCTCAATTCATTTCTTATTGACTCACTTCAGAATTTTCCAAGTCACACTTTTGGGTCTACTGTTCACATTCAATTAGAAAGCTAAATTGATATAATTTATACTCTCTTCTAGAAAAGTGGTTCCCTATGTCTTAGCTTTCCATTGACACTAAATTCACTCAATTTGGTTTAGTAATTTCGAAGATATACCTCTAACATTATCAGGTTGTTCACAATCATAAACAGTGTACTACGTGCAACTTCCATCCCGAAATTCAATATCTTAGAGAAAGAATAAAAATTCGATTTCTTGAGAAAATTTGCAAGCCTATATCTGTAGTTTACTCCAAATTACAAAGTGTCTCATTTAGAATCCTATACATCCAGATATAATCAAAATATCAAAGGGTGTTTAGGAAGAAAATCCTATTTCACTGTTCCAACAGATTCCACACTTTGATTTGATCAATATTTCTCAATTCAATTCAAAATGGAACAAAAGTTTTCAAGAATTAGATCATTTGAAGATCTAGAGAAGAAGTTATGGTCAAAAGAAGGAAAGTTGTTTGGGGTGAGTCAACCCAAACCAGTAAAGTCAGCACACTCTACTTCTTCTTCTCCACCGACATCTCAACTTCAAACCTCCATAACTTTCGATCCAAAACTCAAAAATTTGCAAACTTTATATCAGTGGAAAGCTTAAAGAAAGATTTATAACTTGCATAGAGTAAAAATTATAAAAAACTCCCTATATCAGTACAGAAAACTCATGGAATTTTCAGATCAAATTTTTAACTCTTTACTTACAACATTCAATTCCTCATGCTTAATCTATCATTTCTGGTTCATTGATCATCATTTATCCATTATTCTAACCCCATTTCAACTCAACATCATCCATAACCAAATTATAGCCCATGTTTGATCATAAACACTAATAACAAAGCATAAACATATATGTGCATTCATCATCCATTTTCTGCATTTTTTCATACACCCAACACTAAAATTCAAGTCAAAATTGAAAACTTTTAAAGACAGAATTTGAAATTGAGTTCTACATAAAAAAATGTAGCCCTATGTTGCCAGTTTAATCCAAAATAAGAATAATCTCAACTGAATAATCATAGAACAAGTTATGGCTAAATTACAGAAGCATATTCAATGGAATTGTTACAGCTAACATATTCCAGCCACTTTAAACACCATTATCTTTTGTCTCTAAACTTTCATCCCAGTTCTTCTCTTTTCAAGACACTATAATTTCCTTCTCTTTAACTTCCATACCCAATCTAAGCCATTCCTAAAGCATCCAATGATCTAAGTTTTTATCCATCAAAACATAACATAACAATATCCATTCATCATTCAATTTTTTCAGCACTTCTTTCCACATTCATTAACGATTCATTCAAACTCTAAAACATCTCTAAATCAATTTATGAATCATTAATCATCATCCATGTCAAAGTAGGACATGAATCTACCACATTCCTCATTTAAGTTTTGAGCATGTGTCCATCCTAATTTTATGATCATTTAACACTCAAATATCATCATAACATGTTTCATTCAACAATTAAAGAAGAGTGATGCTTATACTTACTTGATTTAGCTTCAAATCTTGAAAAACAACACTTAGGCCTAGCTCCCTAGCTTCATATGATTTTCATGGAGGTTAGAAGGATTTAAGTTTTTCTTGGCTCTAATGAAAGCTCTTCTCTTTCTCTACCTTTTTCTCTTTTTGAACCACTTCAAAATCTCTCTCAAAAGCTAAGAAATGAGGAAACCTACCTCAAACTCTCTTCTTTTCTCTCAAACCACCGAAACTCTCTTCTCCTCTTTTCTATTTTCTTTTTCTCTCTCTTCTCAATTCATATTTACTTTTTTGCTTCCACTTATGCCCTTAATGATATAAAATACCCATTTTGCCCTTCCTTATATGCCTTGTATCTTTTATCCTTAAGTGTTCTCCCAAAAATGCCCTTCATGACATCTTACTACCTTAACACTTTAATTTAATTAACCTATGTTATAAAATCTTGCTAACATTAACATAATAATTAACTCCATAAAATCAAATTCATAATTCAGTTATAAATCAATTATACCCAAAATGTATATGAATGCACATACAATCATTTTCATGTGCAAAAAGTTCAATATTCATGAATAAGAGCATACCATATAATGGACAAAGTGCATTTCTAAGCTCTCATTGATCACTCATATTTACTATTCTAGCCTGCCCATATGTAATGGGATGTTACATGAGGCCTCAAACAGTCTAATAGAAAAAATATCATACCTCATAAGAGGAGGTTCTATCACCTCTTGCTTGTTTAGTAGATCCCAGCAACGCCTTCCCTTTATCAGGTTTTTTTATTCCACCTTGATTCTGGCCTCTTGCCCTAGCAATGACTAATTTTCAGAATTTAGTTTTGGTTGTATTTGACACACATTGCCAATCTCCTGTCCCTATGAGTTTCCCTCTTGTTTTAAACTGATTGAGCTTAACTCCTTTGCTACTGATAGGGTCCTCCCTAGGTAAGATCCTTCGGTTATTTCCAGCTTCTACATTAGGTCCATTAGCTGGACCTATACCAACCATAGTACCTCTACTATCACTCAGTTAATTCATATCAGTATGATCTACAGTATTTTGACGTCAAGATCTACCTATCTCCCTTTAGGGAGGAGTATCCTCTTGGCCTGTCAGCTGATCTGGAATTTCTAATGTTCCTTGAGAAGGCCTATCCTCTGCAACTAAAGAGGGACCTACACTTTTATCAACAATCAAGTGTCCCATTGTTCCCCCTTCAATTTCCTTATGGAAGCTGAAGTCCTTATGCCCCTTCGTATTGTTAGCAATTCCACCCGTAGCATTTTGATGGATTTTTTCTTAAACTAGCACCC
This sequence comes from Erythroxylum suave, assembly GCA_027563595.1. Lineage (NCBI taxonomy): Eukaryota > Viridiplantae > Streptophyta > Magnoliopsida > Malpighiales > Erythroxylaceae > Erythroxylum > Erythroxylum suave. The sequence goes on along the minus strand of JAOSBN010142645.1, from coordinate 11,515 downwards.
TCATTGATATCATTTTTATTTTGCGCAGTCCACAGCATCCTTACCCCCTCATTTATCTCATTCTACTTCTACTCACAATTACTACCATTGGAAACTACCCTCAACTCCACCTTTGTATCATGTGAGTCTTGATTATGCTTCCCCTTAGACTTTTCTTCTTGGTTCCTTGGTTGGGAGTTTCTAGCATCTCCTCTCTCCTGCTTATTTTTTGCCTTATGCTGGGCTAATACTTTATATTCAAATGGGTTATATCTGAACCTTTTACAAGCAAAGCAATATCTAGGGTAGGTTCCAAACACTACTGATTGTGTATAACGTGATCCTCCTAACATATTGACACTAAAATTAAGGGTAGGTGGCTAGGAGACGTTAACTTCCACTAACATCCTTGCAAAGTCAAGCCGAGTGCCATTACTTGTGATACTATTAGTACAAATGGGCTTCCCTACTCTAGAAGCCAATTTAGATAAACCTCATTCATTCCAAAGTTCTAGAGGAACATTTGGAAATTGTAGCCAAGAGGGAACCTCCATGAATTCATCATAATAGAAACTAAAAGGTTGAGGTAGCCTCTTCAATAATAAGGTATTTCTGAACATCAAGTATGGCTCTCCAACAATAACACTAGTCTCAATCTGGAATTAGAAGAGAACCCAACCTGTATTGTGAGGTAAAATCTTGCTCTGTACCGCCCATTTTGATACTAATCCCTTTAGAGATTTCATGCTTGGGAACCATCCTATGAAACATCCAACCAGACAAAAACCCCAATTATCCTCAAAATTAACCTCATCTTCCTCCTCCATTTCTACTTCATCATCTACTTCCAACAAATTCAATTTCGAACCTTTTTTTGGGTCTCAATTGTTACTAAACAAGATCACAAAAGAGGGTTTCTGAGGAGCTGCTGAGTGAGCAATGTTGGATCGCCTATGGCCCGAGTACTCACAACACACAATGAAAAGGACCATACTACAAGAAGAAGTATAATCGAAGTTTTTACATTAGTACGAAATTACCTCTTCACAAGGATTATTTTTTGTTTTTCAGATTTGTAGACATTGCAACACACGAACATCCTCTACTAGTATCCACACTAGGATAAATGATCTAGGCAGCGGCTGATGTGTGCTAGCACGTTCTAATGTTTCCGTTAAAAGAAGAATGAACAGCTAGGGTTTTCGTGTCACATCTAATGAGACATAAGTTCTCTATTTATAGAGAAACCGTTATCCATATTCCTATTAGGAATAATAATATCATAATCCTAAGCCCATTAGGATTATGGAAGCCCAATAAGTTTCGGCCTATATTATATCTCATATAATAAAAGCCCGACAACTTAATTCAGTCTAGCCCAAATATATCCATATATATTTATTCAGTGCCTAATAAATTAGGCCTAAGAGAATAAGCCTAGATCACATCACTCTCTGTGTGCAACCTTGTAGGCTTATTTGATGTTGGCGATGGGCTTAATCACACTTCAAGGCCCATAAGTCATAAGCAGCCTCTAGCAAGACTTTATGACTACCCAAATGATGATCGGTAATCTGATTTAACCTGCAAACATGGTTATAAACTCAATCCTTTGGTAATACAATATCAAGATTACTCACAAGGCAGGTTACATGTCAACCTTTGATTAATCATAGTTTCTTGATTCCTAAGTTGACTGACTATTACAAATGACATTGATGACTCCTCGTCAATTCATTTGAGAATGGTCATGCATTTCTTCAGTCATATTTATCAAGAGGCCCAAATGATATCTCTCTCATTTAAGAGAGGTACAAATCCCATCTATATCATTCACATCCCTCTACATGATTCATTTAATATCCAACGTAAGACTACTTATTATCTGGTTAGAGATAACTTAGTCTAATGTCAAAACATTGGATTCCTCATGCAGGGAACCGTGATGACTTCAGGTCAAAGGACTAAAGTCAAACCATATTGAGAATCACTAATGACATGAAACCATGTAGTGTTCTCTCTGTGGGTCAGTCCAATATATATCACGCTTTATTGATCATAGATATGAGTTATCAAATCTGATACATAGATATATGTTCCCAACATATATCAATGTATCTGATTTGATAACTCATATATATGATCAGTAAAATGTGATCATCAATCAAAAACACATACTAGCCTTAATTCATTATTGTTCTACCAATAATGATCGACCAGGGACATTTTAGAATGGTATAATAATGCTTATGGTTTTACTATCAAGTCGCATACTTGACGACATAAGCCTAGTACTATTAATGGAATGTAAATCACAGTACGTAAACAATATACATGTATATATAAAAGAATACCTCATAATGTATTATTAATAAATCAGAACGCAGTACAAAAGTCACATATGTCCATTGGCCTAGGGCACACTACTAACAAGCAGCACCTCATATTTTAGTTTCCCTGTTTTCTGAATTTTGGTGGTGAGGGGTGGAATTGGTTGTTCTTGCTGTGGCAGTCTTAGAAGCAGTTAGTTTCTGGGCCCTATTTGCACATTTAGAAGTTGTCTCATTGGTAGATGAAGCATTCCCATCCACTTCAGGTTCACTGCTGTCCTCCTCAAAATCAGAGGGTTCCATTTCAGCCTGCTCCCCTTATTATACCTCATCGTCAACTATTTGACATTCTAGCATTGCTTCTCTCTATCAGCCTAGTATACATTCCTTTGTTATATCCTATCCCTTGTAAGGACTTTTCCTTCTTTTTCCCATTCGTCACAGTTGGGAGCTCATGGGCACGTACTGAAACAACCCCTACTGAGTTTAGAAAAACAGGTTACCTAAAATTAAATCACAACCAACAAGTAACTAGAAGCCACAAATGCCCTATCCCAGTTAGTGTAATCGATTTAAATAAAAAACTTTAACAAATTAAAATGGAATCCCACATCATCGGAGACTAACCTAGTCAGTGAAGTAACTACAATCGCATTGGACAGACACGACTGATGCACAGACGAACCCAATCCACTTGCAAAGAAAACACACAGCCAATAGGCAACTAGAAACTAGAATTACCCTTCCCTACACAAGCACAGACAATGGTAATTGTCACTGCTACCAGAAACTGTACCCTAGACTGAACAAAAACCATGCAGTAATGGTATCCAAACACAGAAAAACCCCTCCAAGTTCAATCGTAAACAACGTTAATCAGTGTTGTACCTCGACATCCCTACTATAGTTAATAGATCTACACTCCTCCAAGTCGGAGATTCACTAGAGCTCATAACCGACTCCTGAAGAGTCCCCACTTTCAACGTTATCCAAAGTGTCGCAGGCATCCAGAATCAACCTTAAAATGCCACTAAACAACTATAGATATACTAAAAGGTAGGGCTCCGCCTTAGCCACCAGTACGAACTCGCCTCTCTAACAACCCAGCTTAGGGTTTTCGGGTGATAGGCGCTAAAATGAACCCCCTTAATTGAGTCTTTAACACCAGATACTACCCAAGAGTAGGCACATCTAAAAATGGCACAAAATCGAACTAGAAGAATAATAAATCATGTCAGAAGGTATCTATGACTTGGGGAAGTTCATCAAAAAATTGCCCAAAATGAGAGCACTCAATAACGCATTACTGATAGCTCTTTTTTTTTTGGATAACTCAGATTCTGGGCTTCACCGGACTATCCTAGAACCTATGAGCCACCCACTTAGACTCAGGGGTAGGTAAATTTGAGTATGATCCTAGGCAGTATCAGAGGTACTTGCTTCGAAGGATGGGCCACCACTAGGGGATTACATCACCTTTTAAAGAAAGGCTACACCTCCTCAAGCTCGAATCCATAACCTCCGCACAATCCTCTGCCCCTTTCTACCACTAGGCTACTCTATAAAGGGCACTGATAGCTCTTTCTTTTTTTTTATACAATGTAAAAATGTATTGATCGAAAAATGTTATGGTGTATAGTTTGTGGGGCATATCTAGACCTCAAACAAGAAAGCAAAAAGTTATTGTCCACATCGGACAAGGATACCTAATATCAAGTGCCAAAAATACACAAAGGCATCAAAGAGGAAAACATGGTCATTTTTCCAAAAGGATCATGTGTGATCATTTTGGAAAATGACCATGCCTCATCAGGTATATTGTCCCATTTGGACAATATATCAGTAAGTACACTTAGACTAGCAAAAACATGCTCAATAATTTATGCAAATTATTTAGGGCCTATCAGACTCCATGGATAGCAGCATATACCCAATCTAGTATTATCAACCATCATAGGAGGTTCTTGTAAATGCAACACATAATAAGTAGTCATGTTACTTTCTTGCCTGCCAAATATGTCAGGCCCTCCATGTTGTCCTTTGTATATGACACCGCTCAATAGTAGGAATGCATTAACATTTTGATAAGGGAGAGAATCAGTACCTGGTTTTCCTTCATGGTCTCAAGTTTACCCGCTCCAACAGGGCTCATCCGAAGCATGTCAGTTACACCAAGGAAAAATGTTGTTGTTTGCCAAGTTCAGCTGGAGCATAGTCTTCTTTATACCATAGTCCAGTAAGTAGAGGCAGTAGTGCTGAGTCGAGGCTAGGGAAAATTAGCATCCAAGGCCTTCTATCAGTGAATATTCATTAACTACTATAGTAACTTGTTGTCTACATGGTTAGCATTTGTGTGAAGCGTTAGCCCTTAATAGGAGCCTTCAACTACTATAGCAGAGGGTCTAGTTGAACTGCACTCCAAATGTTATCCTACGTAAGAAAAAAGTAGAAATAGCAAGAATAGATAATAAGTTAGTCAGTCATTGTATCACCCCAGCCAATCCTATTGCCACCTATCCACATCTTGAGGACTACATCTATAGTATATATCCCAACCACCAATCTACTCCCTTCCCATCATTCCTTATTGTATAGGACCCCCTCATCTCCACACCACATTCTCACAATCAAGAGCTCATTCATCAGTAAATATTTGCTTAGCATGCTCTCAACCTAAGAGTAATCCTGCATCCAGGGCTGAAGTGATCAGGCCCCCTTGTTAAGAATCATCCCCTGTGGCTCCTAGTACCTAATATACTGATAGGAGGCTAGTACCAATCAACCTCCATAGCTATTAAAGGATTTTCCCAAATGTATATAAATTCCACCACTTCTAGATATGGCTCACTAGCAGCGCTTACCCAAGGATGTTGCGCTCTATCCCCTCCTCAAACTCCCTACCGATAGGCCAATTTAGCAGTATTTCATTAGCAGCCACACTATATCATTAGCAGCATATTTACAAGATTATTGATTTTCCTCACCATGATCGCACTACCAAGCATGCCAATCCGTTCATTTTTCATATCAACCCTCATAGCTATTGTCAGATAAATCTCAGAAACATTGTATCTATCAACTACAGTGAGTTAGTATCTTGCCTCTACAATATATCTTTCTCCTCTAATAAAAGTTTGAAGAGAATCAGTAACGACCAACCCTCTCCTTTTGCTTTAGTACTTTCATCCTATAGCCTACACCATTAGCCAATCTTAACCAGATAACTTGCTGCTGTAGGATCATAGTCATTCAATACAAGTAGGGCAGAACCATCGGCCCTCCTAAATTACAGCTATACAAACCACTCCCTCCATCTATTCACTCCATTTACAATTCTCTTTGTCAACAGTGGTAACTACAAGTCAACACTTCATCGACAAGCCGCTCCATCCTTCTAACCACTCTAATTACAAATATGATCACTAGCCATATATTCATACAGTAGTCATCATCCTGTAACAGCAGAGTACTATTTTTATGTAAGTTGTTGCCTCCTTCTAACCAGTATGGAATACTCAAACCAGCATGGTGTCCACTGGCAAGAAAAGGTCTCATTGGAAGCCCACTCCAGATGCCAATATTTGGGTTTTTCAGTTCATTAGTTACACACCACAAGTGTATGCTTTCAACCAAGGGGAAATCCTTCTTCTAAGATAAGTGCTTAGCCTCCCAATAAAACCTTCAGTTTTCAAAGATAGTCCACCACCATCCTCTATTAGCAAGTAGAGTTCAGCACCTCATTCTCAAAAATACCTCACTCCATTACAACAATGACTACATGACAGCTCCTATTATATGTATAGGTAGTAGTGCTCTATAACATATCAACATAACATCATAGAACTGGCTGGGACCCTACATGTTGGTCATCTCTACCCAGCAGCAGAGAGATGATCTTTCCTGAGGGGCATACATTCATGACTCTAGCATAGAAAAACAGCAAATGAAATCAGTAACAACATGTTAGAAGGATAAACTTCCCCCTACAGCTAATTGATTAAAATGCAAGGTCAATAGGGGTATTTATCACTCCATTTACAATCATCTTCATCAACAGTGGTAGCTACAAGTCAGCACTTCATCTTCCTGCCTCTCCATCCTTCTAACCAACCCAATTACAGATATGATCACCAGCCACATATTCATACAATAGCCATCATCTCGCAACAGCAAGGTACTGTTTTTGTGTAAGTTGTCACCTCCTCCCAACCAGTATAGACTACCGAGGCTAGGATGGTTTCCTCCTGCAAGAAAACTTATTGGTAGCCCACTCCAGATGCCAATAGTTATCTTCTCCACTCCATTAGCTATGCCCTACAAATGTGTGCTCTCACCCAAAATCCTTCTTCCAGGATGAGTGTTCAGCCCCTAAATGAAACCTTCAGCTTCCATAGATAGTTCACCAATAGCCACTATTAGCAAGTAGAGTTCAGGTCAGCATCACCCAGCAGTAGAGAGATGAGCTTCCCTGAGAGGCATACATCCAAGACTCCAGCATAGAAAAACAACAAATAAATCAGTAACAACATGGTATATCCTGAACCCTACAAGTGATAAACTTCCCCTACAATAAACTATAGTAAAATACTAGGTTAATTGTTGTATGCCCCGACAATATTGTAATCAAGAACAATCAAAATGTGATCATATCCGGAGGGTATAATCTATGAAAAATTTTATACATGATTGTTTTTATCTTGAAGATTACATCTAGGCTATTGAAAGAAGCGGCATCTAACTGTATTGCATTCCTTATCTTCCATAGCATGTAAATGGTACTCAAAATAGCTAATCTTGATACTTTGTTTTGTAGTCAAACTGCGGGGTACATTCTTCTTATCCAGTTGATAGCATTAGGCAAGGTAGTCATGGCTCTAGGCATGTTTAACCACTCCCAGACACCTTGCCATACATAACCTAAAAACAAATGATCCACTGTTTCCATATCTGAGTTACATAAGCTATAAGTTTTATCAATTTCCAAAAATAACATATTATCTTTGGTGGGTAATCGATTACGGACGCTTAGCCAAGCTGTGATGGAGAACTTGGGTGGTATGTACTGTTTCCCATTGAAGGTCATTCAAGGTCTTTTTGGATGTTTCACCTGGAGCAATTAATAGATTTTCTGAGAAGAGAAAACACCTCCCATGCGAAAACTCTACAACCTTTCTTCCATCAATCTACGATGCCACGTTTTTTCTTCTAGAAAAGTGCAGATCACAACAATTTTCTTCATAAAAGGAGAATCCCTATTTTGTGGTTCCCAATCCCATATTGAGGTACCCTTTAAATAGTATTCGTGTATCCACCTAACCCATAAGGAAATGAATTTGGATTGTGGATTCCATAAAGCCTTAGAGAGTAAAGCCAAGTTCCAGAGTTTGCTATTTTTCAGCCCCAGTCCTCCCTCCTCTTTAGGTACACATATATTCTCCTATGTCACTCTAAAATGCTTCTTGCCACATAAAAAAAGTCTACACATGTATGTAATCCTCTCTAAAATTATAGCTAGAATTAGGACAGCTTGGAGCCAAAAAGATAGGGCTCCTTGAATCACTGAATTGATAAGTTCAATCCGACCCATATATAATAAAAACTTCCTATTCCAACTATTTAGATAAGCCTCCATAGATTCAATAAGGGTTGAATATTAGGCTACTAATACTTTTATTAGTGCCAATGGGATCCCTAGATATCACACTGGACACTCCCTGATAGGAAACTCCACCATCTGTAAAATGTGCTTTCTCATTCAATTCTAGACGCCTGCTAGATAGACATTTGATTTAGAATGATTTACCCTCAACCCAGCTACATTCCTCAATTCCTCCGAAATATCTAAAAAGATTTAGATAGATCCAAAGTCCCCTCTTGAAAAAGGCATTAGGTCATCTGCAAAAGCAAACTGAGTGATACTTAGCTTTTGGCATTTCGGATGAAACTTAAAGAGTGGGTCAGATGTCCAGATTTTCATAAGTCATGAGAAATACTCCAAGCACAAGAGAAATAGTATGGGGGACATTGGATCCCCTTGCCAAAGTCCCCTTTTACTGTAAACCATACCATGGATAGTACCATTCACTGAAATCGAAAAAGAAGTGGTAGATACACATTTCATTACCCATCTAATAAACACACTAGGAAAACACAATTCTTTCCTCATATCTTCTAAAAATGTCCATTCCAACATATCATAGCCTTTTGTAAGATCTATTTTGAGCATACACCGTGAGGAGATGCGCTTTTTTATATAACTTCTTACTAACTCCTGTGCAAGAAAAATTTTGTCAAGCATATTCCTTCCAGCGATAAAGGTTACTTGGGCAGGGTCCACTATGTGGCCTACAACTGGAACTATTCAACTAGAAAGGATCTTGGTGATCACCTTATAAATCATATTGAGGCATGCCATGGGTCGAAAGTCAAAAACTTTCAATTCTTCCTTCTTCTTCGGTATTAAGGTAAGAATACTATGATTTATTTCATTTAACAATCTCCCTGAACCAAAAAATTCCTTTACTACTCTGATTAGATCTTGTCCCACCACTTCCCATTAAGATTTAATGATGTAGAAGTGTAACCGTCTTCCCCCCCCCCAAATGTCAAACAATGCCTTTTTAATCTCCACTTCCCTTATCGAATCTGTTAAGAGAGTTTTTGCTTCTTCATCAAGGGTTGGGCCTTTACTCACTATTGTAGGGTCTATATGGCTGACAATGGTAGAAGAACCATGTAATTCCTTATAATAATGTCGAGCACTATTTTCCACTTCCCGGATAGATTACGTCTTTGTCCCATCTTCCTTCACAAGAGAAGAAATAGCATTTTGTAGCCCCCATTTGCGGGCTATAACTTGAAAATATTTTGTAATTTTGTCGGCTTCAAGAAGGTGAGTACATTTCACTTTTTGCTGATAAAACTTTCTCTTTGCATCCATCAAGAATTCTGTCTATTTCCTCTTTACTACCACTGCTTGCTGTAATTCTGTGTCTCCTGGCCGAGAGAGTGATGCTTGATAAGCAACTTGGAATTCTTCTGTTGCCTTTTTAGCATGTTCTGAAATATGTCCATAGGCTTCTATATTCAATGCTTTAAGGGGGAGTTTAAGGTGTTTCAATTTCTTGCCTAAACTGAACTGATTAGTGCCTAGAATGTGAAGCTCCCAGCTGAGGATAACTATATTCTAAAAATGAGGATGAAGGAGCCATATATTAAAGAACTTGAAGGGCTTATTCCCCTGATGATCCACACGATTATAATTAACAACTATGGGATAATGATCAGAATCGGGCCGTATGCTAAGAAAATGAGCTGAACAAACCAACCCGTAGAACCCCAGTGTGAGTTGATCAAAACTTGATCTAAGTTAGCCCTAAGTAGGTTTTTATGCCAAGTGAAATATTCCCCTTTGGACGGAGCATCTTCTAAACATATAGCCATCTAAAAATCCTACAGATCCTTTAAAAGATAAGCAGAGGGGCTTTGGCAACCTAACTGCTTCCTAGCTACAAAAACACAGTTGAAGTCTCCCATAATAGTCCATGGTAGTACTAGATTAGACCCCATCCTCATAAGATATTTCCATAATCCTCTTCTTTTTGTAAAACTGTACAAACTATATACAAAGGTAATGAGGAAGTCCTGATGAGTAACTCGACATTGCATCCTGCAATGGATATTTTGCTTTCCTACATCAACCACTGAACAATTGAAGAACTACAGATTCCAAAAAATATGTACTTCCTCCTACCACATGATCAAAATGATGACATACATTCTAGCCATCGAATTTACTTCTCGTGGACTAATTCAAACCCTCAATAGTCAATTTGGATTCAAGGAAACAATCCATTCTACTTTTGTGTTGTTTTATAAGTTTAACAAAATTGTGCTATCGTGAGGCCTTATTTAGGCCTCAAACATTCCAACAAAAAATGGCCATACTGCATGAGAGGAGGTTCGATCACCTCCTTCTTGTTTAGTAGATCCCAATACTCCCTTTCCTTTGTCAGGTTTTTTAGATTTAGTCTTGGTAGTATCTGCACTCACTGTCAATCCCCTGTTCCTGTGGTTTTCCCACCTATTTTAGATTGATTGAGCTTAAATCCTTTGATGTGTATAACTTCCTCCCTAGATGTGCTACTACTAAGGACAGTGGAAAGTAAGACCATTTGGTTAGTTCCAGTTACAACATTAGATCCATCAACTCCTCCACACCCCACTTGAGTACCATTACGATCATTCAAATTGTCCTGTTCATTAGGATCTATTGCTGATTTATCTTGAGATGGCTTGCTCTATATAGCCAAGGAGGTGCTTGAATTATTTCCAGCAATCAATTGTCCCATGTTATCCCCTTCTATATCCTTAGGCAAACTTGGTTCCTTATGCCCCTTAGTATTTTTTGTAGAACCAACCACAACTGTATTACCTTGTGTCCTCGTACCATCTCCCTCATTATTATTAATTTTGTTCTAATTAGACTTCAAAATCCGACCATCTTTAGTTATGTCATGCCTCTCCTTATTACAATTTACCCGAACGAGATATCTCCGACTCCATCTGCGTATCAGTGGAGTTTTGGTTATTCTATCCCTTGGTCCCTTCTTCATGGTGCCCTAAATGGTTATTTCCCACATCTATCTCTGGTCCACTCTCCTTCATATTAGCCTTCTTCTATTGGGCTAAAACCTTGCATTCAAAGGGGTTATGGCTGAATCTTTAAAAGCAAAGCAGTATCGGGGCTATGTTTCATACACCACCGATTGTGTATATCTTGTTCCCCCTAACATCTTGACATTAAAATTAGTTGTAGGTGGCTTGGATACATTAACTTTCATTAATATTCTTGCAAAGCCAAGTACAGTACCACTACCAGTGATCCTATCAGTGTAGATAGGCTTCCCTACTCTAAAAGCCAACTTAGATAATCCTAGTTCACTCCAAAGTTTTAGTGGCACATTCAGAAATTACAACCAAATGGGCACCTTCATGAACTCATCATAATTAAAAGAAAAAGCTTTAGGTAACCTCGTGAGTAACAACGTGTAACATCCCATCACCGATGGGAAGGGTAAGATAGTAATTTGGAACGGACTAGGAGTGTTTTAAATTATTTGGCTATGCTCATGCATTCATATATGCATGTGAATAGTGAATTTTGCACATGTAATGATTGTACATGCATTCATGACATTTCCCGG
>JAOSBN010142628.1:0-25746 GCA_027563595.1 Erythroxylum suave | reverse complement strand
ACTTGTCAAATTTCTTGGAGATTTGTGATACAATAAAGATGAATGGGGTTTCTAATGATGCAATTCGGCTACATCATTTTCCATTCTCATTGAGAGATAAAGCTAAAGCATGGCGTAATTCCAAAGAAGCAGGTACCTTCACTACTTGGGTTGAATTATCTCAAGCCTTTTTGACCAAATACTTTGCTCCAGGTAAGACTGCTAAACTCAGAAATGACATTCTTAGCTTTTCACAATATGAACGTGAGACATTGTATGAATCCTAGGAAAGGTTTAAAGATTTACAAAGAAAATGTCCACATCATGGTCTTCCTACATAGTTAATTGTGCGAACCTTTTACAATGCGCTAACATATGCTATAAGAACTACTGTTGATACAACTACAGGTGGAGCTCTTATGAGTAAATCAGCTAAAGATGTACATGACTTGCTTGAGAAAATGACTTCTAATAGTTTTGAGTGGTCTAATGAAAGGACTTGCCTAAGAAAGTAGCAGGAATGTATGAGATTGACGGCATTAACATGCTAAGTGCTAAAGTTGACTCTTTAGTTAAAATGTTTGGCAAGATGAATAATGTCAATGCAGTTTCTAATTCTTTTGTTATTTATGACATTTGTGGTGGATCTTATATGACTTCTGAGTGTGTGCCGATTGAGAGTGCACAATTTGCCTCTAATTTTAACAGGTTATAATAGAACAATCCATATTCCAGCACCTACAATCCCGATTGGGGAAATCCTCCTAATTTCTCTTGGAGTAATTAAAATAATCAAGGTGCTGGTAATATGAGGCCATTTAATCATCCTCGATTTTCATCAAGACCACCTCAAGTTGAAATTAAGCGATTATGGGAAGTTTCCATAGAAAAATTAGCTGGTGTTACGTCTGAAAGATTAGAGAAGGTTGAGGTAAGGATGAATCAACTGGTGACAGCTAACAAAACGATGGAAATGCAGATTGGGCAAATCACTAATGCCATGAATTCTCGTGAGCAAGACCAATTTCCAAGTAAGACTGATGTTAACCCAAGAGAGCGGTGCAAAGCCATCACTCTTAGAAGTGGGAAGTAGTTGGGAAAAGAAGATAATGATAAGGTGGATGAAGAATATATGGTAGTTGATGGTGAAAAATAATAGTCTAAACAAATTGACAAGAAGAGAGCAGAAGAAGATGATGATCAAGTCAGGATACCAGTTCCACCGCCAGTCAAGCCATACATTCCTCCAGTGCCTTTTCCATAAAGATTGCAGCAGACCAAGCTAGATAAGCAATTTGAGAAGTTTCTTAAGGTTTTTAGATAATTGCATATAAACTTTCCTTTTGTAGATGCATTGGCACAGATTCCAGCTTATGCAAAATTCTTGAAGGAGATTATGTCCAACAAAAAGAAAGCTGGAAGATTATGAGACTATTGCATTAACTAAAGCATGTAGTTCAGTAATCCAAAGGAAATTACCTCCAAAATTGCGAGATCTAGGGAGTTTTTCTATGCTTCTCACTATTGGTGATGTTGATTTTAAGAAAGCTTTATGTGATTTAGGTTCTAGTGCTTCACTAATGCCTTTGTCTTTTTGTAGGAAATTATTTTGAAGGAACTACAACCAACTAACATTACCTTGCAGTTAGTTCATAGATCATTGACTTTTCCAATTCGAATTTTGGAAAATGTGTTGGTTAAAGTAAAGAAATTTTATATTCCCGTTGATTTTGTTGTCCTAGAAATTGAAGAAGATGAAGAAGTTCGATTTCTAGCTACTGTCAGAACTGTCATAGATCTTAGAGATGGGAGTTTAAAATTTCATCTTCGTGAAGAATGTGTGGAATTTACTTTTCCTAAAAACTATAAATATCCTACATTTACTGATCATGTTTTTAGCGTTGATGTTCTTGAAGAATTAACAAAAGCATATTTAGTTGTCGATAATTCTAAGTATATTCTTGACACCTGTTTAAGAGATGTAGGTACAATTGAAGATGAGAGACAAGAGATAGCTGAAGTTGCAAGTGTTTTAGAGATCCCACCAGCTAGGATGATGCATTTTGAGAAGTTGGGTTCAGGCAAGCCATTACCGCTGTCTTCTAGTGTTCAAGCCCTGGTTATTGAGTTAAAACCACTTCCATCGCATCTCAGGTATGCATTTTTGGGTGAGAATGATAATTTACCTGTAATTATGAGTTCTGATTTAAATGCTACACAGCTTGAGAAATTGTTACGTGTTTTGAGATTAAGGAAGAAAACAATTAGATGGACAATTTCTGATCTTAAGGGAATTAGCCCTTCTATTTGTATGGATAAAATTTTGATGGAAGATAATCATAAACCTATAGTTGAACATCAAAGAAGACTTAATCCTCACATGAAAGAAGTTATTAGGGCTAAAATTTTTAAATGGCTAGATGCAGGAATTATTTTTCCTATTTCTGATAGTGTGTGGATTAGTCCAGTGCAAGTGGTGCCTGAAAAGGGTGGGATGACTATAGTACAAAATAAGAATAATGTATTAATTCCCACCAGGACTATAACTGGTTGGCGAGTATGTATTGATTATAGGAAATTGAATAGCACTACCTGAAAAGATCATTTTCCATTACCCTTTCTTGATCAGATTCTTAAAAGAATTGTTGGGTATGATTTTTATTGTTTTCTTGATGGGTATTCTACCTATAATCAAATTCCTATTGCCCCTGAAGATCAAGAAAAGACTGTCCTTATGGTACTTTTGCATTTCGTAGGATGCCATTTGGTTTGTGTAATGCTCCTGCTATTTTTCAGCGTTGTATGATGGCAATATTTTCTGATTTTGTTGAGAAGATCATGGAAGTTTTTATGGATGCTTTTTCTATTTTTCGATCTTCTTTTGATGATTGTTTGATTAACATTTCGAAGGTCTTGTAGCGTTATAAAGAAACTAACCTTGTTTTGAATTGGGAGAAGTGTCACTTTATGGTACAGGACGGTATAGTTTTGGGGCACAAAATTTCTTCCAAGGGCATTGAGGTGATCGTGCTAAAGTAGAAGCTATTGAGAATTACCTCCACTTTTATCAATTAAAGGAGTTAGAAGTTTTCTTGGTCATGTGGGATTCTATCGATGCTTTATCAAGGATTTTTCTAAAATTTCTAAACCTCTGTGTAATTTGTTAAATAAGGATATGGTTTTTGATTTTACTGCCAAATGTTTGAATTCTTTCAATATTTTGAAACAGGCCTTGATTTTAGCACCAATTCTGGTAGCACCTGATTGGAGTTTACCATTTGAGTTGATGTGCGATGCCAGTGATTATGGATTGGGAGTTGTTCTTGGACAACGAAAAGATAGGAAGTTGCATGTTATTTATTACGCTAGTAGATTGATGAATGATGCTCAATTAAATTATGCAACTACTGAGAAAGAATTGCTTGTTGTTGTTTTTGCTTTTGATAAATTTCGCTCTTATCTTGTTGGTTCAAAAGTGATTGTGTATACTGATCATGCAGCAATTAAATAGTTATTGGCCAAAAAGGATGCAAAACCAAGGTTAATTCGTTGGGTTTTGTTATTGTAGGAATTTAATCCAAAGACGAGATAAGAAAGGGCTTGAAAATTTGTAGCTGATCATCTATCTAGGATCATTGTGCCAATGCCTTGTGATGTTTCCCCACCGTCTGAGGTTGCAGATGGACTAAGAATGGACATCCTGGTAGCCTCCCTTTTGACAGCCGCATAGGCCTCTTTAACTGAGGGCAAGGGATCCTGTTTCAACAAGTCCCTCTTGACTGAATCAAATCTATCATCTGCCGATCAATGAAAATTTTCTAGATAAAAGATTATTGGCTCTTTCTTCCATTCCATGGTTTGTAGATTTGGTTAATTATTTGGTTAGTGGAATTATTCCGAAGGATTTCAGTTATCAGCAGAAGAAGAGATTTTTATGGGATGTCAAGCGTTATTTTTAGGAAGAGCCACTACTTTTCAAGTTCTGTGTTGATGGAATGATTCGGAGATGTGTTCCCGAGGAAGGGTTTCAGGATATTCTAACCCATTGCCATTCTTTAGATTGTGGAGGTCACTTTAGTTCATCCAAAATGGTTACTAAAGTATGGAAATCTGGCTTTAATTGGCCTACTATGTATCAGGATGCTAGAAAGTTCGTGGAGAGATGTGATAAGTGTCAAAGAGTCGGAAATATTTCCAAGCGCAATGAGATGCCTTTGACTAACGTCTTAGAAGTTGAGCTTTTTGATGTTTGGGGTATCGATTTTATAAGGCCTTTTCCTTCTTCTTTCAACAATCAGTATATTTTGGTTGCAGTTGATTATGTGTCCAAATGGGTAGAAGCTGTTATGACTCAGACTAATGATTCTTGTGTGGTGATGAAGTTCGTTAAAGAGAATATATTCTCAAGATTTGGTGTTCCTCGTGCAATAATTAGTGATGAAGGTACCCACTTTTGTAACCACAATTTAGATGCTCTGTTGAAAAAGTATGATGTTATTAGTAGGGTTGCACTTGCTTATCATACTCAAACTAATAGGTCAGTGGAATTGGCTAATTGGGAGTTAAAGAAGATATTAGAGAAAACTGTGAGCAACTCAAGAAAGGATTGGGCCAGTAAATAAGATGATGCATTTTGGGCCTATCAAACATCTTTTAAGACACCTTTGGGAATGTCGCCTTATCATTTGGTTTTTGGAAAATCCTATCATCTTCCAGCTAAGTTAGATCATAGAGCATATTGGGCAATCAAAAAACTTAACATGAGTTTAAAGGATGCTAGGGATAAGAGGTTATTGCAATTAAGTGAGTTGGAAGAATTTCGATTGAATGCTTATGAGAGTGCTACAATCTATGAGGAAAAAACTAAATACTGTCATGATAAGCATATCTAGAAGAAGGAATTTGAAGCTGGACAACAAGTTCTACTCTTTAATTCAGGTTTGAAGTTATTTCCTAGCAAGCTTCGTTCAAGATGGTCTAGTTCATTTATAGTCACTAAGGTATTTCCATATGGAGTAGTGGAGGTTCATAGTAATGAGTATGGATTTTTCAAAGTTAATGTTTAGCGATTAAAGCCCTACTTTGCTGGAGATGTCATGCCTCGAAGAGTGTCTTATTCTTTGAGTAATCCTGCCATGAACTGATTGCAAGCATAGTCAAGCTAATGATTATAAAGAAGCTCTTTTTAGGAAGCAACCTATACATTTTTACTTTCTTACCTTTTGTCTTTTGTTTATTTGCCTTTTTTATTTGTCATGTCTAATTTTGTGTGTTTTGTAGGAAAGCTGGTTAAACTTTGAATGTCAAGCACCTTTTGGAGGAGATGTTGCTCCATTTCAACCAGACCTCTTCTTCTAATCAGAGAAGCTTTCTTTTTATCCTTTTTTCTTTATTTTCTTTTAATATTGAGGACAATGTTAAGATTAAGTTTAGGGGGGAGGTTTTCAATTTTTGATTTTTTTAACTTGCAAATTCTTCTTTAGCATTTTTAATTGTTTCAATTTTAGTTGTTGTCTTTTATAAAAAATGGAAAATTTTTGAAAAATCATTAAAATTTGTTGTGTCAAGATGTTGATTAGTTGTTTATGGTCGATGATGAGAGTTGGTTCTAATGTTATAGCTTGTAGAAGAAGAAGTACATTTTAGTGTGTTATTCAATTCTCTTGTTCAATTTCTTGTTGCTTGGAACAACTTGAAAAAATTTTGAGCACCTTTGTCATGATGTTTTGGCTATTTCTGTGTAAAGATGGTGTGCATAAGTTTGAATGTCTCTGAGCCTTAAAATTAATTTTTTTTATACTTGTCTGATTGTCATTCAAGGTGAAATTTGAGATTATATTTGGCTAAAGAAATGATTTAGGCCATATTTGGAATGTTTGTGCCTTTCGAGCTATCCCATATTTATTTATATCCTTTGTGTCCCCTTTTGAGCCTACATTAATACCCTTTTTCTTTGTTTACCCGACATTAATTTAACCCTCATTCTTAAGCACTTGTTAATTATCACTAAATTTATGGAGTTGTGCAATTTTGAATTTGGGTTTTCAAAAAGTGTTAAATGCATATTTGTCGCTTGTTGAGAAAGTGATATTTGTTGAGCATGAATATGTTTGAGCTATAATTGAAAGGCTAGCTGATGTTAAGACAAAAGTATTATAAAAGAAAAAGAAAAGAAAAAATGTTCAAAAGAAAAAATTAAAAAAGAAAAAATATATGAAAATGAAAAAAAAAGTTTGTTGCTAAGGATGAAATGAAGAGAATGGTGGAAATTCCAAGTTGGGGGTGTTGAGCAAGGATGAAGAAGGCCATGTTTCAAGTTTTCTATGTTCATAATTTTGAAGTGTTTAGGGTGATTTTTAGCCATTTACATTTTCTTTCTATTATCGTACCTAACCTAAGCCTATGTTACAAGCTTATAAAGTCCTACTTGATCTTTGGTTTGTGTATGATCTCCATTAGTGGAGAGTGTCATGAAAGAAAAGTTTTTGCACAATTTTTTTCTCTCAAAGGTTTTTGAGACAAATGGCTTATGTGTATTTTTCTGAACTATGGATAGTTGGTTGGGATTGACTTATCACACACACACTCGAGTGGATTTAAGTGGACATGAAAATAACTGTTGAATTGTCTTTACACATGAACATAGTGTGTGGATTTTTCTATGAGTTTATTGCTAAAGAATCTTTTAGGCTAATTTGACAACTTAATCTTCGTTTTGTCAGTTTTAGTGTTATTTTTGTTGTTTTGTGTCTTGTTTTGTTTGGGGATAAACCAAATGTCAAGTTTGGGGGTATTTGATAGTTAGCAAAATTACTAGTTATTATTTTATAGTTTTTAGTTAATTTCTTATAATTTTAGGAGTTATTTATGCATTTTTTATTTTTTGT
The DNA here is from genome assembly GCA_027563595.1 of Erythroxylum suave. Classification (NCBI taxonomy): domain Eukaryota; kingdom Viridiplantae; phylum Streptophyta; class Magnoliopsida; order Malpighiales; family Erythroxylaceae; genus Erythroxylum; species Erythroxylum suave. The sequence goes on along the minus strand of JAOSBN010142628.1, from coordinate 18,880 downwards.
ATGAATGTCAATTTTTAGAAGAATTGTAAATTTGCAGAATGAAAGTCAAAGTTAAAGCCAAAGGAAAAGAAAAACAATGGACTTGGCTTAGGGCGTGATCACGCCTTAAAGTCATTACTGGAGTTTAATAAATTGGAAAGGAAAGATGGTTTTATATATTCGTGGGACCCGCATCAAATTGTCAGATAAAAGTAAAAACAGAATGAAAGCTTGGTACCTCACGTGTAATCAGGCTCAAGGGAGTATATTTTGTATTATAGGGCCAAGAAACCTGAGTTAATTGACTCAAAATCATTTGTGGGACTCCCAAGTAGTTGAATTGAGAAAGAAAACCAAGAATTCATGCCCTTGCCACTTGGATTGAAGAAATAGTGATTGAAGTCCATTCATGGGTGGAGTCTGTTGGCCAACAATAGTGACGCGTGTGGGTTCCAGCTCTAATCCTTTTCCAACTTTCTTTATTATCGAATTTTCCTTTTCCTTTCCTTTTTTGGTATTTAATTTTAGTTTCGATCACTCTAGATATAGATAACAATATGTAGGGTTTTAGAGAGGAACGTTTGGGAGAGACTTTTTATAGCTGCTAGTGTTCAAGATAGACGGATTCTTCCAAAGTTTTTCTGACGTTTTCTCTTTTCTCTTCTTTTAATTATTTTTCTTTAGTTCTTATATGTTCGTTTAATTTTATTTTGTTGCTTCTAAATATGTGTCTAGGCTAAATAAATTTTCTAGGACTTGGATGTAGTCGTCAATATATTGATAAATTTGTGTGATTTTGTTTGATTAGTTTATTCATTAATATTTGATATTTTCGTATTTAATGTCTTGTGAGTGCCTGATCAACACTTGTATATCTAAGATGCTAGATGAAGGAACAACAATTGAAGTTTGACCCTAGTTGATGAAAATATTAAACTTTAATTGTGGGCTACGATAGTAAGAACTCAATTATTGCAACTTATAATTCCTATGTTCTTAATGTGTTTATAATAATAACTGTAGTCATGATAGTAGTCACAGGGTTATTATAAATAAGAGGGTTATACCTCGATGGAGGATAACACTTAATTAAGAGAATTGTTGTGAGATGAATAAGCATAATAATCATGCAACTAAATATTGAATTGGTTAATATTTGAATGGTGAACCTCAATGTCCTAGAATTTCAATTAATTGAATTTTCCTTATCATTCCCATAGTTTTATTTAATCTTTTCTTTAATTTAGTTATTTGAGTTTTAATAATTATTAGTTAAAAAGTAAAAGACCATTAATTAGTTATCCAAATAATATAGGAAAATGTTCACTTTTTGGTACTTGACTATCCTCCTTGTGGGATGATATCTATTGCTCTGTTCTACTGTTTACGATCCATATGCTTGTGGTAACAATTTAGCAGTCAATTTGTGAAGCTTGTACCAAAATTTTGATCAGTATGCTAGAAGACATTCAAGTTCCTATAATGACTTGGATACATGAAAACGAGGATATGATGCTAAAGTGTACTAATGATATATGTCCTAGAATGAGGAAGAAAATAAAGGTAGCACAATGGAATGTAAGACATTGTATGCTCAGGACAAACGGGACTTTGAAATTTGAACTCACTATTTTTACGAACAAGTGCATCGTTGATTTGCAAACACGAATTTGTCAGCGTAGGATTTAACTGGGATTCCATGTAAACATGTTGTGGCTTGTATATCTTATCAAAGGGAGGATATTAATTTTTATGTGAATCGATGTTATAAGCATGGTGCTTATTTAAAGAGTTAGCAGTATGGTACAAAACCCACTAACAGTCCTAAGTTTTGGCCAAATACTAAAAATCTTCTACCAATATTACCTCCATTGATCAAAAAGATGCTTGGAAGATTGAAAAAGGCAAGGAAAAGGGATCACACTGAAGAACCTTGAAATCCCAACAAATTGAGCAAGGTTGGAGTAGCTATGAGATGCCATCATTGTTATAAAATTGGACATAATATAAAAGGATGCAAAAATATGAATCAACCTCTAAGGTAACCTTAAATTGTTAAGGTAGTTATTTTAGTTGTAAAATTTTTTTGTTATTCATTCAGTATTATTAACTTTATGTTTATCTGCAATGTGTATAACGCAAAAAAAAAAAGGAAGGACACCAAAAACTGATGCCCCTTTATCCAGTATTCATAGCGATCAAGTACAAAGACCAACATAATCAGTATCTACAAGATCAAATACTGCATCTTCTATATTAAGAAGTGGCAAGAATGGTTAGTTAATATTATGTATAAAATTTAAGTTTTTAAAACTTATATAACATTATAATTCGTTTTTCTTTTATAGGCAAGTAGATGATATGGAGTAACATTTGGAAAGTTACCAAGAATTCCTACTTTACAGTAAGTCATTTAAAATTGTATTTATACTACTTATATGTAATTGTAAGGGAGATGATAATATTTACATAATTGGTTGTTTATACTTCATAAAGCAAAAGGACATGAGATGACTGAAGGGGACGAATAGTTTGTTTTTTCATTTGGGAAAATTTTGAGGAGCTTTAGGGAGACAAAAATGAAGAGACCGATGAAGCTTTCATATATATAGAGAACCATGGAGGGCTAGACCGTCCAACACTAGTTTAGATATGACATCAATGTCGACGACCCAGTTAAGCATTTCTTACATTATTTTTGTTTTTCTTTATCTCTTTAGGAATTGTTTAGGTTATTCTTTACGTATGGATGTGGGTTTTGTGTATGAATGATCATATTTCTCATTATCATTTGATTGTTTATTTATAAACCTATAGTTAGAATTTCAATATAATTCGTAATTTTTATATTTGAGATTTATCTATAGTAACTAATGGTTTGTAATCATTAGGGATAAAATAACCTAGGTTAAATGACTTGAGCATATGTGGTCATTGCCTTGATTAATGAGTTTTCCTAATTTATAATACGACTACCCAATTGAATCTAGAGATCATATCCTAGATTATTTGATAGTTAGGTTTAATTAACAAGCGTCTCTTAATTAAACAAAACCTAAGGGAAAACTCAGGTTAATAGAGCTTATCATTAACTTACGATTAATAGTTGCTAGGATAGGTTTGTGAAAAATAAATTAATGGGGTACGTTCAACTAGCTGTAGGCTGAGATTAAACCAAAAAACTGGACACCCAACAAATTCATCACTTTCATCATTTTCAAATTCTTTCTTTAATTTGCTTTCGTTAGTTTAGTTTCATTTTATTTTCTTGTACGATAAACCAAACCAAACCCCCCAATAACCTGAACATCAATTGATTTCATTTCAAAAGCTTCATACACACTCTATGTGGGATTGACCTAGACTCACCACTAATATAGTTGTAGGTCTAGTTATGTAACACCCCACTCCTATAGGGCAAATGCTTGAACATCCATCGGATATTCAAGAACATACCCTATAAAAGCGACATGTTAAAGCAATGACATTCACTTATATGACATCATTCAGAACATAAATAATCAATAGATCAACTCCTCATTTCATTCACAAACATAAATTCAATAGTCGCATTTCACTACATAATCTGTATATATAGTATTAAAAACACATGAGAGTTTACCACTCTTTACAACGTTTCCACATTAAATGGGAACTAAATAAAAGTACTTTATCTAAACTCCTCAGTATCAAATGACTAAACCTTTGAGCCATTCTCGATTCCTAAAGTTGACAAAACTAGACTACTACTAGTTTACCTTAGGAGCTAAGTCTCTCTCATACCTAAAAATCAACATTTGCAGTTCTGATGAGTTTTGCGAACAGTGAGTGAACCATCCTTAATGTGCTCACTCATATCAAACACATACATCACATATCAAAACTAAATTCACAATATACCTCATCTTAAATATACATCATAACATCACACATTTCATACAATCATTTCATAATAGTCCGACCATTTTCTCAATCATTCACAACATCACAATTTAGTAAATTCATGTAATCTTCCACGTAATACATGTATGCGTATAAATACAAATGGAGATGAGACTCACTTTCATTGTTACTTTGCGATAACTGAGCACCTTTTTACTATCCTGTATCTGTTGTTGATACCAGGCTCATTAATAATTTTCCTATATCTACTGTGGATATTGGGCTCACAATAACTGAGCTTGAGGCTCTTTATATGCATTTCTAAGCTTTAAGCTCTTTTTCACTGGTCACTCTGGTCACATCTCCTTTATTTGATCATGCATATCAATGAGATGAAATGCAACAATTCATATATAACACTTTCAATAACTTTCATTCATTACAGAAATAGTCATTTCTCATATTTATCGGATCTAATATGGGATTCAATGCTTCATTAAGTACATATATTTCTTCATATTCACATTCAATTAGAAACATTCACTATAAAATCTCAATTATCAAACTATTCAAACCATAAGTTTCTGGAATTATCAATCACATCAATAATAGTTCAATAGCTAAAATTTAAACAAAACAAATTAATCATAGTGAGTAAACATCTAGGTTAACTTATTGTATGCTCTTGATAGCTATTGCCTTAACGAACCGGTAATGTCTAGGTGCTAGCATTCTACTGTGCATATAAATTCATGCAATAAACACATTACTGATTTGATCAATCATATTAATATTCAATCATGCACACATATATATGTGTCATGTACAATACATGTTCAATTGACTATTCCTAGGTATGTATCCTTAAATCACAAGTTGTCATCATTCAAACTTTATTACTTGGATATAACTAGTTTGTAATTAGGCTAATACCTCAAGTAAACTTAATTATTCTAAATTCATCAATCATGTATCTCCAATCTTTTTATGGCATTATATAATCATACAATATCCTAATTTTCATTCATTCATACCTAATACACTTTACTCATATCCTTTGGATCATAATTGTATTCTTAAGAAAACTTTCATTCCTTTAGCAACTCTAAATTTCCAGATTTAGATACATGATCTCTAACAATCTGTTCCTTTGTTATAAAATCAATCAATAGCCTAGACATATCAAACACTTTATCGACTTATTCAACATCAAACTAGGTTCATTTCAAGCCTTAATTAAGTCCAAATGCACCAAGGTAAAGTATTTTATCATTATTTAGTTCAAACATCACACAGAAGAGAAGAGTTCATGATCAATGCTCTTCCTACAATCATAGGTTTTGCCATCCGAAAATTTCATCACCCATCTCCTTCAAAATTTCCAGATTTTAACCTTCATATACTACATCGAACACATCTTTTTCATACTTCATCATTTATACTTCATTTCCTCATCATTTTCACCTCAATTCCATCTCAAAATCATACGTAAACAATTCATAACCTATTTTTTTATCATTTACACCAAAAATAGAACACAAACATATCCATTTCTTCATTAACATTCCAGTACACTTCACACACCATTAGTACCATCAATCTATCTCTAAACTATCATCATACACATTTCTATTAATCAAGCCATGAAGAACAATGTTTTACTTACTTGTTTAACTTGAAAGCTTCTTCAAATCATCAAGCAACCCTAGCTCTCCATGCTTAGATTATCGTTAAACTTTCAAGGTAAAATAGGCTGAGTTCTTTTTTGTAACAAGATGAAGATAACTGAAATCTTAGAGTGCTAGTGTAGGCTTTTAGCAAAAACTCAATGTGGTAAATGATGGTAAGTGTGTTGTGAATGGAGAGAAGAAAGAAAAAGAAAATGAAGAAAGCATGTAGCAAAAGCAAAATAAAAGATGGTCTTTCAATGTATATGTTGTGGGTGAAAAGCATGGTGAGTGCCATGACACTTACCAAATAGAGAATCATTCTACTTTAGTTTGACTTAAGCTACCAATGTCACTTAATAATTAGTCCATTTGTCTCTCAATCTCCAGTCCATTTTTCACCCAATTATCTAAACCACTTGTTAATTAATCCTAATGCCACATGTCACTTATTTCTACTGTCATTTGTCAACTTATCTTGCCACTTGGCATTTTTTCTAGTCCAAAAATACACATAAATTTATAAATCTCCCAATTGTAACAATTAATTTCAATTTACCAATTATAATTCAACAAATCAAAATTCAAGAATTAACAATTCATATTTCACATCATGATCATTTTAAATCTTTCATACCCTAGAATATGTCAATTAATTGTATAAACAATCTTTAAAACTTGTACAAAATCATAATTCATATGTGTATGCTAATGATAGGCCTATGAATGCAATGCATCTCATAAATTCTCAATGTTATTTCTCATATACAATGATTTAAGGTTCTAACCATTAATATGGAAAAACGAGTTATTACAAGTTATTTTGCGTAGTGTTATGACACGTTATGTCAATTTTGACATCGTTGTTAGGGAATATGGTGTTTCAATTTTTATTCATGTTTTTACAATTTTTTTAATTAGTTTTTTCAGTTATGCCATGATTTTTTCACTTTTTCTTTAATGTTTGTGTGTTGAAAAAAATTTACATGGACATAAATAATTTCTTTTATAACTCATATTCTCAATCTTATATCCATGTTTGGAGTGATCATATAAATTTTAGTTATGAATGGGATAATTAGCAAAATTACTTCTATGATAGTTTGCAGGATGTACAACTATTCTTGTATAGACGAGAAACGTCTAATCATGAATTAAGTACATCTCTTGAAGACTTGCTTAATCTTATGACTGCTAACAATATTTAACTTTAATAGAGTATTTAGCAAAGTATACATTTCCAAGAGGAAATGAGGCAAATCCACCAGGATACGATGTCTAGACTCCATAATGTAGTAAACTAGATGGGTCAGTTGGTGACAGCTCTTGATCGCCTTGAATCACAAAGTGAAGAGAAGCAACCATCTCAACCTGAGGTGTATCTAAGGAAAACCAGTGCGAAGACCTTATATAGTGAAGAGGAGCTTTAGAATCTTGAGATAACTACTAAAGGAGTTGCTTGAAGTGGAGAAGGAACTCGAAACAGAAAAAGGCATAAATTTTAGCTCGAAGGTGAGTACTGTTAATACTAACCCTTCAACTTTATATAACATATTGGAGAAATTGGACGAGGAAGAAAAGGGTGAAAAGACATTTGAGATATTTCTAGAGTTTATGGACTCAGTTGAGATTAAGATTTTGAAGATAAAAAAGATGCTTAATGTGAATAATCATCAACTTAAGGCTTATCCTGAGCAACCTCATATGGAGGAAGTGCATGTGACACCTAAAGATCATAATTTTGTCATGTGAGGAAAGTATGGAGTCAAGCCAACAACACTAAACAAAAATGCTTCTTAGGAGGAAACACAAGGGAAGTTTACTTCTTTCCTTAAAATTTCCACATTTAGTTCATATATACATGTGTGTTTTTAAGTTTATTTGTTTCTTACTTGTTTTTAAGTTTTCAATAAAATTGAGAGAGAGAATGGAACAAACAATCAAAGATTTCTCATTGTCATTGCTTCTAGGATTATATAGTCATGATTAGAGTATAAATTGACTAGAAAAATACATGGCAACTTTAACATGTACTTTTGCTTTTGTGATTAGTTAATGTGCATTATCTTTAGAAGAGTAATGACTAGAGGTAGACACAAGTCAATGAGATTTTGAGCCTTATTAGATTGACACATCCATATCAATCTCATTCTCTTTTGCTTATGTGTGACCTTCATGACATGTACATCCTAATTTTGTTTTGATTTTCTATTCAAGACCACATTTTTATCACATGCATTAATATGGAATGATTAGGCATTTTTTGTTTGTACAAGCCACATTAGCTAAATAGCTAAATAGCTTATAGTTTTGCATTAGTGTGTGTTTGTTTAAGTATTTGACATGTGTTTCTTGCATAATAGATTATTATTGTAATTTTTAGGATTTATTTTTATGTTTTTGTTTAGTTTGATCTTCATTGTGTTCTTTTATGTTTGATGTTGATTTAGTGTAAGAATTGGTCATTTTGATGTAGGAATGGAGGTTAGCCACATTTGCGATTGATCTATAGACCAAGAGAGGAGGAGAAAAGAGGAAGAATTATAATGCGAGAACTCATGATCATGGCTTTCATGCCAATTCCCACAATCATGCGATGTTTAATTTGAAGATACACACAGGGTTCACTTTTTTAGGTTTTCATGAATATATAAGGTTTAAAAACCCCTATGGATGAAAGAGCTGTGAGTGAGACTTGCCTCTTTAAGCAAAAATGCAGGCTTAAAGCTTCAGGAGAGGTAGAGATTCAAGGTTTTTCATTCATAATTGGGAAAAGAGCATACCAATGCCAGATTTTTCAGATTCGGGATAAAAAGAGGAGTTTGATTCATTTAGATTTCTTTCATTTTTTTTCCTTCTAGCACTTATATCATGGATTATTTGATTTTTGGGGGATGTTATGGACATCATGAGAGGCTAATTTAATTATAGAGATTACTTTTGAACTTCTTGTTAAATTCCTATTTTGTTGATTTGAATGATAGACATTTTTTATAAATGTTGAATATATATATACCTTGCAATATATTGAGAGATTGAGTTAGGTAATTTGTTAGGATTCTGCAATGAGAATTGGCATTCTATAGACCTACATTTATTAAGTCAATTGATTAGTTGAAAGAGAGATCTTCGCTAATTAATTGATCACCCATAGTATAACTCAATAACTAATTGAATTGGTAGATTGAGAGATTGCTTAATCATTTCCATTTAATTTGGTTAGGCACAATTGATTACACCTTGAGAGATGGTAGTTCATACAATAGGACATCTTAGGTGAGGCATAATTCTACTAACAAAATAGGAGGAGACAAGATAGGGAAAAAATGATCTTTACTTATGAAAATCTTGAATTTCAAGTTTTTGCATTTTTAAGTTGTCATTTATGTTTTTTTAGTTGTTTAATTTAATTTAATTTTCTAGTTTATTTCCATTAAAAAATTGGTTCTTAAACAAAAATTAATTTGAATTAAGTGGTGCCTAAGCATAATCCTTATGGGATCGATATCTGCTTATTATTATAAGTTACGACCCAAATAATTGCAGTTTTGAGCATAAAACTAAGAGTCTATTTTCCAATCAATAAGTTTTTAACATCATTGGAGGGGATTGTTTGTTTAGCATCTTATTTAGTTTAGATCACTTTGATTTAAGAGTTTTTAATACTTTTCCTTGTGTATTTACAAATGCATGAGCACAAGGATCACGAGAAGATCGACAGAGTTTAATGACAAAGAGTTATCTAATATCACAAGACATGAACGAGAGTTAAGAAGAACGAAGCATCAAGATATTATACAAAGAAATATGGTTGAAGATGGAGAGCAAAGAGGAGTTGAGAGGATATTGATGGACTTCATGAGGCTAGGTTTCAGTCCTCAAAGAGTTGCGAGACTAATGATTCAAACTAACAATTTCGAGATCAAGATAGCACTCCTTAACATACTTCATAATAGTGTGCAATTTCATGGGCTATCCAACGAAGATCCAAATGCCCATCTTGAAAATTTTTTGGAGATTTGCGACACCTTCCAATTTAATGGGATTATTTTCTTTTAGTTTGAAAGATTGGTGAAGGCATGCCACAAGTCGTTAAATTCAGGTTAGATCATTACTTGGGAGCAATTAGCCCAAGAATACCTCCAAAATATTTTATATTGACCAAGACAACAAGGATCATAAAGGAGATCACAAATTTTCAGCAAAGTGATAAGGAGTCTCTATATAAAGCCTGGGAGAGATTTAAAGAATTACAAAGAAGTTGTCCCCACCACAACCTTCCAAGGGAATTCCTATTGCAGACATTCTACAATGGTGTAAATCAGAGCACGAGTGGAACTATAGATGCAACTTCTGGAAGTTCTTTGATGAGAAAGACTATTGATGCAGCTTATATCCTTATGGAAGAATTGGTGAGCAATAATTGTATGTGGTTAAGCGAGAGGAGTAGATAGAGGCAAAAGGAGCAAAAAGGTATAATCCTAATTGACTTTGTTACAGCTTAAGTAGATAGAGGCAAAAGGAGCAAAAAGGTATAATCCTAATTGAGTTTGTTATAGCTTTACAGGCATAGATCCTTACCAAGCAGTTGAGCAATATGCAAGGAGCATCTTCATCTACGGCCCAAGCTATGCAAGTACAGTGGGAGCTATGTGGGAAAAACAAACATGGCTTAGCTGAATGTTTCTTTCTAGGAGCCAATGGTATAAAATAGGCAAATCACTTGGGACAACCAAAAAGAGGTAATAATCCTCACTCGAATACTTATAATCTGGGGTGGAAAAATCACCCAAAATTTTCTTAAAGTGCTAAAAATACAGGTGTCTAAGCCAGATCGCAAGGAAATCCTAGATTTTATTAAGATTGAATAGGATCTATGGAGAGCAAAATGGAAAACTTAATAAATTTTTTGGGGTCCAAACTAGTAACTCAAGAAGAGAACCAAAACAAGATGTTTGCTAGCTTGGAAGAAAGTCAAAATAAGATGGAGGCGAAGTTTAATCAGATTGTGAAGAACCATGCCTCATTCATCCACAACTTGGAGGTTCAGGTAGGTCAACTTCCTAATGCTTTGTCTTCTAGAAGTGTAAGTAGTCTATCGATCAATATTGAGGCCAACTTAAGGGAACAAGTCAAGGCTACTACACTACGAAGTAGCAAGCAGATGGAGGAAACAAGTGTTCCTGCAGATAGCCAAGAAAAAGGAAAAGGCAAGGAGATAGAAGAAGAGAAAGAAAAAGAAAGGCCCTATGTACCACCACCACCCTACAAGTCTAAACTTCCATATCCATAAAGGGTGAAATAGCGTCGAGTAGACACTTAGTTTTCATGTTTTTGGAGAAACTGAAGAAGCTACATATTAACTTGTCATTGGTGGAAGCTTTGGCATGCATGCCCAAGTACATAAAGTTTCTTAAGGATATGCTTACACATAAACGCACTTGGAAGGATAATTAGACAATAACTTTGACAGAAAATTGCAGTTCGATCGTATTAAGCCAAATGCCTTCGAATCTATAAGAATTAGGGAATTTTACTATTCCATGTATTGTTGGTGATTTTGAATTCTCTACATGTTTATGTGATTCAAATGCAAGTATTAACTTGATGCCTTTATCTATTTTCAAGAAATTGAGACTAGGGGAGGTCAAGCTAACATCCATGCTAATTCAACTTACGGATCAATCCATCAAGAGGCCATTTTGAGCTGTAGAAGATGTATTGGTAAAAATGGACAAGTTTATTATTCCTGTTGACTTTTTGTGTTTGATTTTGAAGCTGATAGAAATTATCCACTGATTTTGGTTAGACCCTATATGAATATGGGTAGGCCATTAGTTGATGTGTATGAAGGGAAACTTGTGTTGAGAATTGGTGAAGACCAAGTTAAATTTAATATTTCAAAATTTTTGAAGAAACCAATGGGTGGTAATGTGTGTATAAAAATTGATGTTGTGGATGAGTGTGTAAAGGAGGTTGAAGAGGAAGTTAATGAAATTAATGAAGTGCACAAGGATGAGAGTGTGAAAAAAGAAGAATTATGTGAGGAAGTTGATCTAGAGAAGTTAGAGAAAATAGATACACCCACATCACCTTCGATTATTGAGCCCCCCACTTTAGAGCTTAAACCCCTACCTACCAATTTGAGATACACCTTTTTAAGTAAGAACCATACTCTACTTATCATTATCTCCAACCAATTAGATTGTGAGCAAGAAGAGAAAGTGGTGGAGACCACTAGGAACAGGATGAGAGCCATGGGGTGTGAAATTTATGATATTAGGGGGATTAGCCTAATGTGGTGATGCATAGGATTAACCTAGAAGAAGGATGTAAAGCTCTAAGGGAAAGAAAAAGAAGATTAAATCCAAACATGCTAGAGGTTTTGAAGAAGAGGGTGGCTGGTCATTCTTTTTATTGCTTCCTTGATGGATATTCAAGGTACAATCAAGTATTTATATACCCAGAAGTCCAAGAGAAGACCATGTTCACTTGTCCTTATGGGACTTTCACATATCAAAGGATACCTTTTGGTTTATGCAATGCACTTGCCACATTCTAAAGGTGCATGATGGCCATATTTGCATACATGAATGAAAACTTATGGTGGTATTTATGGATGACCTCCCTATCTTTGGAAATTTTTTTCAACATTGTTTGCTCAATTTAGACAAAGTGCTTCAAAGATATGAGGAGTCTCATCTAGTCTTAATAGTGACATTTCATGGTCCAAGAGGGAATTGTATTAGGCCATAAGATCTCATGCAAGGGGATTGAAGTGGATCATGCTAAGATAGAAGTGATTGAAAAGCCACCACCTCCAACCGACATCAAGGACGTCTGAGCTTTCTTTGATCATATAGGTTCTATAGATGATTCATCAAAGATTTTTCTCTCATTGCTAAATGCTTAACTCATTTATTAGATAAAGATGTTCCTTTTTGCTTTTTATGATGAATGTTTAGATTCTTTTAACCGGTTGAGGCACTAACAATAACACTAGTTTTAATGTCACCAGATTGGTTTTTTCCCTTTGAAATTATGTGTGATGCAAGTGACCATGTCGTTGGTTATGTACTTAGCTAGCAGAAAGAGAAGAGGTTGCATGCTATTTATTACATAAGCAAGACTTTGATGGGATCACAACTGAACTACATCACTACTAAGAAGAAATTGCTTGTGAGAAGTTTCATTCTTATCTCTTAGGCTCACAAATTATTGTTTTTACAGACCATGCAGCATTACGTTACCTCTTTGCTAAGAAGGATGCCAAGGCTAGGCTCATCTGAAGGGTGCTTCTGCTCCAAGAGTTCCACATTCAGATTAAAGACAAGAAGGGAGCAAAAAATGTTATAGCAAATCACCTATTATGAATTGAAGGGGGACACCATAAAAAAGAAGTGGAAATTGAGGAGAGCTTTCCTAATGAGTCCCTAATGATGGTAGATAATCCTTTTCATCCTTGGTTTGTAGATATTGCAAACTACCTCTCAGGTGGTATTCTTCCCTCTGATCTTTCATATCAACAAAGGAAGTGCTTCTTATTTTAATGTTCTTGTTATATTTGGGATAAACCTTACTTTATAAGATATGTACTGAGAGTGTGATTCGCAGGTATGTCCCTAAAGATGAACTGCCTGAAACTTTAATATAATGTCATAACTCACTTTATGCGGGGCATTATAGAGTTAATAAGACTGCTACATGGATCTTAGAGTACGGATTCTATTGGCCAATTTTGTTTAAGGATGCTTAAGATTTTGTGCTACAATTTAATAGATTTCAAAGAATGGGCAACATATCGAAGAGGGATAAGGTGTCGCTTTTAAACATAATGGAGGTGGAAATATTCAATGTGTAGGGCATGGAGTTTATGGAACCATTCTCATCCTGCTCAGGTAACACTTACATATTGCTTGGGGTTAATTATGTGTCCAGGTGGGTTGAGGCAATAGTTACTCTAACTAATCATGGCAAGGTGGTTCAAAAGTTCATTAAGAAGATTTTTACTAGATTTGGGGTCCTAGAGCAATTATTAGTGATGGAGGGAGCCATTTCTACAACAAACCATTTAAGGCCCTTATGAGAAGATATAATGTTCATTATAGAGTGGCTAACCCTTATCACCCCCAAACCAGTGGCTAAGTGGAGGTTGTAAACATAAAGTTGAAGAAGATCTTAGAAAAGGTATTGAGCATGTCAAGAAAGGATTATGCTTTAAAGTTGGATGAAACATTATGGGCTTATAGGATAACTTTCAAAACATTGATAGGTACCATACCATATTGACTTGTGTATGGCAAGGCTTGTCATTACCATTGGACTTGGAGCATCAAGCCCATTGGCCAGTTAGGAACTTGAACATGGAATTGAAGCTAGCAGGTGAGGAGAGACTGTTACACCTTGATGAATTGGAAGATTTGAGATTTGAAGCTTATGAAAATGCCAATTCGAACAAAGAAAGAGAAAAAAAATGGCATAATGCTCACATTAAAAAGAAGGAGTTTAAGAGTGGAGACTTGGTGCTTTATTCAATTTCAGACTTCGATTATTTCCTCAAAGCTTAAGTCAAGATGGAGTGGACCCTTCGAAATCCTTCAAGTGTTTCCCCATGGAGCTTTGGAGTTGGAAAATGATAAGGGTAAAGCATTCAAGGTTAATGGGCATAGATGTAAGCTTTATTATGGCAGGACATATTCATAAGAAAGGAAAGTCATCTCTTTCTTTTCTTCCACTTTTTCATAAATGCATACGGTATGGTCAAGCTAATGACCTTAACTTGGTATGTTTATTTTCCCCTGATTGTTTCTAGTTTACTTGTTTATTTGATTTATTTAGTTGTGATTATGTTTGATTTGAGTTTGCTTGCCATTTATTTGGATTTTGTTTGAATTTTAACTTTGTTTTCTCTTCAAATTTCTTATTGGTTAGATGATTTGGATGTGTTTGTAGGTTATATGAATGTTGAGAATGTACGCTAAACTTGGAAGAGGGTTAAGAAGTGGAAAAATTAGAGTAACCCATGACCGTGGGAATTGGTAAGTTTCCCATGATCGTAGAAAGCTTCATCTGAATTTTTTTTTTAAATTTCCCCTTTCTTTTTTTCATCATTCTTCAAAATTTCACACACACACTCTCTCTCTCAAAACAATGACACCCACTCTCCAAGCTTCTTAAAACCTTCATCTTACACTCAAATCTTGTTATTTTCTTCAATTCTTCCATCATTCTTCAATCCTTTACACTTATTTCATATTAATCATTTAATAATCTAAGTATTTGGTGAGATTTTCTCTCTCTCTCAAAAAAACGTGCTCACATCTCTCTTCCTTATTTTTACAGATTTTTATCATCCAAAGGCTCCAAAGAAGCAAGTCACCTGAAAACCAGCTGATGAACTATGCGTTCAATTCTATGGAGAAGGTAAACACGCTATGGTCGCCACTTTTCGTGCCCCATTCCCTATTCAAAATATGAAGGTATGCGATTTTGTGACTTTAAAGATAGAGATTTAATGCCTCCTAAATACATTGATTTTGAACTATTAAAAATTCTATAATTAAGGCGAAACATTGAGAGATTAGTTGCGATGGCTGGGGTAGGTTAATTCGTTGTGATGTGTCGATATATCCTATGATGACTATTGAATTTTTCACCACTATGCACTACAATCCTAAAATGGATATATTTTAGTTTATGATAGGTGGCCATCTTTATAAACTTGATTATACTGCCATTCGTTCACTTTTTGATTTATTGAACACTAAAGTTTTGGATGATCATGATGACTTTTATTTGGATGATTACTGGAAAATTCTAATAGGTGAAACCAATTTTGACTCTAGGAATGCACCCAATGCCTTAATTCGTAGCATCGAGCATTTACTTCTTCATAAGTTTATGTGCTTAATGGTTTTTAACAAAATTGAAAGTAATAAGTGCTCGGCTTAGGAACTTTTCTCCCATTGGTGCATGGATCGAAAAATCAAAATAAATACTCCTCATCATATTTTTTGATCTATTATGAGTTGTGTTGATAAGAAGAGCTTTTATTTTGGCATGTCATACATTGTTACTGCTTTGGCTTTATTTTACAATCTTGATGTGGATAGTGTCTGTATTGCTAGATATGATGTTTTTCATGTCCCTTATTTAAGACATTCTGAAATTTTGGAGCCTCATCCTATAGAGCTTCGAAATCCTCAAATGTGCATAGCCAGTAAAAACAGGAAGGGTAAGGATGCAGCCACTTCTCGACCATCCACATCTCAAGGGCCTCTCGAGCCACAAGAAGAAGCAGTGGAAGAGGAACCAACTGCAGCACCAGAGGTTGATAGATTCTAACAAATCCTCAACCAAATGGCCTTTATCCATAAACAAATGATGCTACGAATTAATGAGCTCAACAACCAGATGAGACAAGTCCATAAGGAGCAATGGTACATGAAGAAGAAATTTGTCAATTTCATCCATAGGAATAATATTAAAGTCCCTTTGCCAATGTCACTGCCACCATAATCTTCATGAGCTCTCTTAGCCTAAACCTTTTACATTGTTTTAATTCGTTTATTATTTGTTTTGTCTTTTGTTTGCTTTGATGTTGTTTGTTTGGTTTGATATCATTTTACCTTATTTTGTGGTTGCCTCATCACAATGAGGACAATATGTTCTTAAAGTGTAGGGATGTGACACTTGCCTTGTCAATTGCATTATTTTAGTCACTGTTTGCACGTGCAGTTTGTTAAATAGGATGCATGTTTTAGGTATATTATGTTGTTTTGTATTAAGCAATAAAACCACACTTGAATCATTTTGATTCGTTTTGCCATAAGATTATTTCATGCTAGTTGGAATGAGATTAAATGCTTGAAGTCGGATTAGGCTACTTGAGTAGAGAGTTAACCATGTTAAGTGATGAAAAGTAGTTCGTTCCATAAGCTTACTCATAATTTGACAATTGAGCAAGGAGGTAATATAGAGATGCATAAGGAATTTTCGCTTGAGTCAATATGAGGATTAAGCCTATATGACTCCATCCCCTTGTTTGTGTGATGCTTCTTAGTTTATTACCTTCAGAACTTGTTTCGAATCGGTTTGTTTCTACTAAATGCATGCTTAATAGAGACGATTAAGGCTCTTTTTATTTTAACACTTGGCTTAAATGACATATCTTTTATTATCCCTTACTACTCCATTGAGCCTTAATCATTTTGTTTCTTGAAAACACCTAAAATTTTAAAACCCAAAACTCATTGACCTACCCATTCACAAGTTCAATATAGTATTAAGTGATGCATTAGATTGGGGTTTTTGCTACAACTTTTTTTCTAGATGAGTTGAGTGATGCTTTTGCTCTTGAATCACATTGTGTTTAGTTGCTATTTTATTCACTGTTTCTTTCATGAATTAAAAAGAAAAATGAATTAAAAAAGAGAAAAAAGAAAAGAAAAGAAAAAGGAAGAATATTTTAGCAACATCAATAAGTGCAGAGTAAACCCTTTACCCTTTTTACCCACCTTAACCTTTACCACAT
This sequence comes from Erythroxylum suave, assembly GCA_027563595.1. Taxonomy (NCBI): domain Eukaryota; kingdom Viridiplantae; phylum Streptophyta; class Magnoliopsida; order Malpighiales; family Erythroxylaceae; genus Erythroxylum; species Erythroxylum suave. Next base: position 1,819 of record JAOSBN010142628.1, on the reverse strand, counting down.
TACAACCTTAAACAAGTATTTTTGATCTATTTACGCATGCAATCATTGTATAAGATAATTGGTGTATTAGCAAGCCTACGGTAGTATAGTTTCCTATAGGGCTTTTAAGCGAAACACTAACCATCAAACATTTGAGAGAAATGAGCGAAATCGTGAAGAAGACTCATTTTGCATTTATACCTATCTTTGAGTGATGGTGCCATATTTTGAGTTTGTTTGTGTACACTAATGAAAATTGGTCATGATACGTGTAGTAGCTTGACATTTGAGTTGGCCAAAATTTGAGGGATTGCATACTTTGATCTTTGTGAAAATGAAGCGATAGAATTGATTGGTTATGTTCAATTTTGTTTAAGGATAAGAAAAAAAATTAAGTGTGGAGAAGTTGATAGTTATGCATTAGTGTGTGTTTTTCTAAGTATTTGACATATGTTTCTTGCACAATAGATTATTATTGTTGTGTTTTAGGATTTATTTTGTATGTTTTTATTTAGTTTGATCTCCACTGTGTTCTTTTATGTTTGATGTTGATTTAGGGAATTGATCATTTTGATGTAGGAATGCAGGTTGGCCACATTTGCGATAGAGTTAGAGACCGAGAGAGAAGAAGAGAAGAGTAAGAATTATAATACAAGAACCGACGATAGTGAGCCAATTCCCACGATCGTAGGAAGTTTAATTCGAAGATACACGCAGGGTTTACTTAAGTTTAATCCAAAGATACACGCGGGGTTTACTTATTTTTTAGGTTTTCATGAATATATAAGGTTTAAAAGCCCCTATAGATGAAGGAGCTTCGTGTGAGACTTGCCTCCTTGAGTAAAAACGCAAGTTTAAAGCTTCAAGAGAGGTAGAGATTCAAAGTTTTTCATTCACAATTGGAAAAAGAGCATACCAAAGCCAGATTTTCTAGATTCTAGCCAAGAAGAGGAGTTTGATTTATTTAGATTTCTTTCATTTTTTCACTTCCAGCACCTGTATGAAGGATTATTTGATTGTTTAGGATGTTATGGACATCATAAGTGGCTAATTTAATTATAGAGATTACTTTTGAACTTTTTATTAAACTCCTGTTTTATTGATTTGAATGATTGATGTTTTTTTACGAGTGGTGAATATATATATATACATTGCAATATATTGAGAGATTGAGTTGGATTAATTTATGTAGGAATGTACAATGTGAATTGGCATTCTATAGACCTACATTCATCAAGTTAATTGATTAGTTAAAAGCGAGATCTTGGCTAATTAATTGATCACCCATAGGATAACTTAATAACTAACTGAATTAGTGGATTGATTTTATAGATTAAAAGATTCCTTAATCGTTTCCATTTAATTTGGTTAGGGACAATTGATAAAACCTTGAGAGAGGATTTTTAATACCTTAGGACATCTTAGGTGAGACATGTTGGTTTATGGCCTACAACCAATCACTTTGGTTGTAGTTTAGTGACAAATTATTTAAAGGAATTATTTATCTTTTACATGTTTAGATGTATATGATAAAGTCTATGGAATAATTGTACATTACAAATGAAATCATAATGAGATTATAATTATAATATTTATATTGCATTTATGTATTATTCCTAAAATGTTCCTAGTCATTGTTCTATTAAGATTGGACATTAATAAAATGCAAAAAAAACTAGGACATGTTGTGTTTTTCCTTATAAAGGAAGTAGTCGATCTCAGAGGCTAAAGTATAGAGATACTTAAATAAACGTGTGGGTGCCTGTTAGAGAACAAGTTCACTGAACAGACCCGATATGAGAAATCTATTTGGAACATTACTTGTATGTCTATGGAATTC
>JAOSBN010142573.1:0-25756 GCA_027563595.1 Erythroxylum suave | reverse complement strand
TTTCAGCTTCTTAGTGGCTGGGCAGATGGGCCAAATATGGTGACACAGTGTCCAATCCAACCAGGATGTAGCTATACGTACAGGTTCAAGATTATCGATCAAGAGGGAACACTCTGGTGGCATGCACATATCTCTGTGCTCCGAGCAACAGTTCATGGAGCACTCGTTATTCGTCCAAGATACGGCACCAAATACCCTTTCACTAAACCTTACAGAGAAGTTCCAATCATATTAGGTATTGACTTGTTCTTTTCCAAGTTACTGACTTGAGCCTCTCATTATTAGAATCCAGCTGACGAAACTAATAAAATTGTATATTCCAGGAGAGTGGTGGAATGCTGATGTTGTTGAGAACCAGGCACTTGCTACGGGCGCTGCACCAAGTGTTTCTGATGCTTACACCATCAATGGACGCCCTGGAGATCTCTACAATTGTTCTCAAAGAAGTGAGTTCATGTCAATTCCCATTGATATCGGAACTGATGTCGTAATTTGTTGAAATCATGACCGAAACTGAACTGTTTTCTCTTTTATCAGCGACTTACAGGCTTAATGTGATACAAGGAAAAACCTATCTCCTCCGTATTATCATCGCTGCGCTCAATACACAACTGTTCTTCAAAGTAGCCAACCATAGTCTGAGAGTTGTTGGCATTGACGCTGCATATACAGACCCTTACGACACTGATGTTGTCCTCACCGGTCCCGGGCAGACGGTGGACGCTCTCCTGACCACGGACCAGGCTGTTGGATCTTATTACATGGCGGCGAGTCCATATGCAAGCGGAGTTGGTGTACCTTTCAATGACACCACCACAAGGGGTCTCTTAGTCTACAATGGTTCAACGTCAACTTCACCAATAATGCCTCAAATGCCGGCCCCCAATGACACTCCGACTGCTCACACGTTCTTCAGTAACATCACTGGCCTCGCCGGAGGTCCCCACTGGGTTCCAGTACCGACTCAGATCGACGAACGGATGTTTGTCACCGTTAACCTTGGATTGTCAGAGTGTGGAACCAACACCACCTGTCAGGGACTATTCGGGGCTCGATCCGCTGCTAGTATGAACAACCACTACTTTCAACTTCCGACCACCCTGTCAATGTTGCAAGCTTTCTTCTTCAATGTGAGAGGCGTTTACACGCCTGATTTTCCCGATAATCCTCCGGTTGTGTTCGATTACACCAACGATACTAACGGTCTCGACACATCCCTGATTTTTACACCCAAATCAACAAGCGTGAAGGTGCTCAAATACAACGCGACAGTGGAGATGGTTCTGCAGAATACGGCACTGATCGGAATAGAGAATCATCCAATCCACATTCATGGTTTCAACTTCCATGTTCTGGCTCAAGGGTTTGGAAATTATGACCCTGTCAATGACCCTAGCAAGTTCAATCTTGTTAACCCACAAGTTCGCAATACCATTGGAGTACCTGTAGGTGGTTGGGCAGTCATTAGATTCATAGCTAACAATCCAGGTAGCTAAACTCTTCAACTCTCTTAACATCAATCTTCTTCTTCATTTATATCGTACTTGGATCTGATGTTTTGTGGAAACGGAACACTTTCAGGTGTGTGGTTTATGCATTGCCATTTAGACGTGCACGTACCATGGGGACTTGGGTCGGCTTTTGTTGTTCAAAATGGACCTACGCCGTCGTCTAGGCTACCGCCGCCTCCGGCTGATCTTCCACAATGTTAGGAAGTGGTTCCGACAACCCATTCATCGTATAATGATTGCCTTTTCATCAGAATAAACATAGGATTCTTTGATTCTTTTGTTCGATGCCAAGTTTGTCCAATTTAAGAATGTTACAACCAAAGATAATTTATCTCAAATGTAATAATCATAAGAGAAAATTCTTCTTTCTGTGCACACATCTACTTGTTTGATTTCACGTGAATATAATTATTTAGTTACATAAGTTCTTCCCTATAATTTTTTTTTAATAATCTATTTATCCTAAACTTTGACTTTATTCTTAATATCATACACTGCCCAAAAGCAGCGATTGTGACTCGATTTGAAGTTAATGAATTATATTTGAGCTGACTAAATATCAACTAAAAGTAACAATTCCGGCTCGATTTGAAGTTAATAAATTATACTTGAATTGACTAAGTCAAAAATTAGGTCAAATTATCCCGTCATTATCATTTTTGTTAACAGGGTAAATATTATAGAATTGGTAATTTAGTTCGGTTAAGTTTAAAATCAACAAGTATGGTACGAGTTGATCCAATTTCGGATCAAAATCGAGTGCAATATATTCTTAGTTAATTTAGGCTTAATGGTCCAATCTAGTACAAAGCTCAATTACTTTTTTAATTAATTTTCGATCAAAATAATGTCCTTTTATTATTATAGATTATAAAATATAAAATATATAAAACTTTCAAGGCTAAACCATTTGACCTAATGTCATTCCTATTATTGACCATGGATTGATATCAATAGCAATTAATTGTGAAATAAAAAATTTATTATCTAGTAACTAAATGATAGTGATTCAATTGTTTTCTTTTTATTTATTTATTTTTTCAAAGTTTGTCATTGAGGAAGAATAATAAAAAATTCAATTTATGTAATTTTATCATAATTATATAAATATAAATAGCCAAAAATGCTAGGAATTTGTATTAGCCGGTTATGTATTCGAAAAAGATGATAATTGGGCCTGGACTTTGATCGGGCCTCAGATCAGGATGGTTTTTTTTCAAAAATTGGACCCAAAGCTCGACTCTTATTATGAAAGGGACATTATATTTTATTTTTAGTTAAATAAAAATAAAAAAGGAGGGGTCGAGATGATTAAGGCTTGGGCTTAGAAGTTAAAGTTGTTCTTTCCTTTTTTTTTTTTTTCCCTTTCTTTATTCTTACTGGGTTTTGGATATTGAGAAAAATAAACTTGTCAAACTAGACAAGCTCATCAAAACAAGCTGGTTTGTTTCCCCTTGTACGAGGTCTTATTCAGGAGGTCTTCATCTGTACAGTATGTATACTATATAGAGGCGTGTGGAGAAGTGGCCTAAAACATCTACGTAATTAACAAGTATAGGTATGACAATGAGTTGGGTCAGGTGAGCCCACTAACAGGTTAAACAAGCCTAATTTTGTAACTCTCTAATTCCAACCGCAATCAAGTTTAAGTTGTAAGATCCAAGCACTTTTTTTTCAGAACAGAAAAACCTGTAGTCGTTATCTTTTGGATACATACTGGATAAATCTTTGGATTGACGTAACAATTTGTAAATCACGTCAACCGAGTACTTCACACTATGCAAGTCTTGTACGACATGCCCAATTGAAAAAGTATATGTAGGGAATTTGAACACAGGACCTTTTGACTTTATATACCTTCATTGTACCAACTCGACAACTTCTTAGGGAAATGGGGCGAGATATACAAGAATGTGTAAGTCAAAATCATAAATTTTTTAAATTTATAGATAAAAATAACTTCATTTTGAGATGGACTATTGAAGTGTTTAATTTACTTAAGTAGGAATCGTAATGGGTCGGGTCAGACTTGAGCCTACCCAGGCCTAAGCTTGACCTGATCCTTGATGATGCAAAGGCCTAGGCCAGAGGTAGCCCGACTCAGCCTAGCCAGGCCAAACTCGATAGACCTGATAATTTTTTATTAAAATAGCAAAACACAGGCTAAACTCGATAGACCTAATAATTTTTATTAAAATATCAAAATGATGTCGTTTTGCTATTACTTGTTAGGCCTCACGTCAAGCCCTAGCCTTATTTTCATCTTTATCGTAACACCCCACTCTCATAAGATACGTGCCTGACATCCTGAGTAACATCTGAGTAGGTACCCCGCGAGGGTTGCATGCTAGAACAGTCGACAATCGAATTCATTACATTTTTTTAACACACATATACGGAAATCAATAATCGAATTGGGTCCACTCTTTTCTTTAATAACATCAAAATCACATTTATTATTATTACACTCAAGATCGATCTCATTTACAAACCTTTCCAATATAGAAAGTTATTATAAAATAGAAATATTCAAATATACATGTTACAATAATTGCAGAAGACTCAATTCAATACAAAAATAAGAAAATACCAATGTAGACGTGAACTGATCCCGATCTCTATCTTTTACTCTAATGTAGTGGCTATACTCATATTTGCCTAATAGGGTAACTCTTTTGATCCCTAAAAGATATTGCAAATTTTGGGTGAGTTTTGCAAACTCAATGAGTGACCATCCTCGATGGCTCACTCAATCACATAAACATACAGTTCATATAATCATGCGGTTCACTTCATATCTTTAATTCATCATGTTGAATAACATACACTTGATCAGTCATTTCACATTTTACGTTCAACACATATCACATTCAGAAACTATTTGAACCATTATAATCATTCATATCTGGCATATGTAGTGCACATAAGACTCACTTCCATTTATTGTTTTCATTGTGACTGAGGACCTTTTTATCTAGCCCATATACTTTAGTAGATACTGGGCTGTATCAGATGATGTTCCATATCCCTTAGTTGATACCAGATACATTCACAATCGAGCCTGAGGCTCTTATCACAGTTTCTGAGCTTTAAGCTCTTTCTCAGTGGCTACTCTGGTCACAACTGCCTTTATCTTTCATGCATTCATAAAATGTAATGCTTCACATTCTTATATGATCAATCAGTTACTTTCACATGTCATGTTCAAATTCAGAATACATTTATCATCGGACCGTAGTCCGACATTCAACATATAAGAAACACTTTTTTAATTATATACATATTTGCATGCCTCTTCGGAATTTAACAATCAAGTTAGATATCATATATTTCATCAAATTCACATACAAAGAGCACTTCAATATCACATTCATGCATCAAGATCATCAGACCTTCAGTGTTCAGAATTAACACAATCAAAGTCACATTCATAAGATAATTCAAAACATAATATAAACAAAGCAATCAATAAGTAAGACCATCTAGGTCGACTCAAAATACGCTCCAGATTAGCAATTGCTTCCAAGATTTGGGAACGTCTAAATGTAGATATTTATCCTGCACATCAAAATTATGCAATACACACATTGCACACACATTAATAATTATACAATTATATGTATTCCTTTATGCACAAATGTGTATGTGGAATATGTACAATTCATGCTCAATGACAATGTCGGGTATTGCACTATTATTCTCGTCGTGTAAATATTTATGTTTCCAGACTCACATAAGTATCATTTATACTTATGGTTTATATCTCAATAATTAAAATCGAAATTCATAACTCATTTCATCAATTCATATTTTTCCTAAAACATACCTTCGGGTCTATTATTCATGATCAATCTGACCATGACAATGAAATAATTTGGCCATACTGTCTTCTATAAAACTATTCTCCTATCTCTTAAGTTTCCAATGACTCCAAGATCATTCAATTTGGTTCATTATTGAATTAGTTATGCTCAAAATACTGTAGACTAAGTACATTTGAAATTTAGCTAATGCATGATCATGCTGTCAAGTTGTACAACTCATATATCTCAATTGTAATATCCAAAAATTACAAAATTTGTACCAATTGAAACCTAAGAGAATAAACTACAACTTTTATGAAGATAATTTTATCTGATTCGGCCTACATCAATACAGTTTATTCGATAACAACAGAACATGATTTCTATCTCAGGTAGTGTTATAGCCTAAGCCAAGACTCAATTTCAAGCCAGATTTTGAAAATTTTAGAGACAGAATAAAAATTCCATTTCTTTAGAAATTTTGTAGCCCTATGTCTCTATTTTTCTTTGAATTAAGAATCATTCCATTTTTATAACCACAGAACAAGTTATGTCTAAAATACCGAAGCATATTCAGTGAAAAATACTCCAATTATGAAGTTCCAGAATTGTTCATCAATTTCGTCTCAAATTTATCACTCAATCTCCTCCAAATAATTTCGGATGGTTACAATTTTTTGTGGAGATATATCAAAATGTGTTTTGAGTCTAAATCCCATGTCATTTGGAGGTTGGGACAGGAAGTTATAGCCAAAAGAATCAAGGATGTTCAAATCTGTCAACTTTTTGGTAACTGCACGATTGTGAGTTTCATGCGGGATTCAAATGTCGCAATCATGCTCCAGCATGATCGTGACTTTTGAACTCAATAGAAAAGTCACAATCGTGCCTTTCTTTCTTCTTCCTTCTTTCGATTGTAGCTCTTCCTCTCATCTTCTTTTCATTTCTTCCTTTCTTGCCATTTTTGAGCTAAAACTAAAAGTTTTCAGACAAAACTTTCTTCTAATCAAATATTCCTCTATGTCTTAAGTTTCTAACGACATCAAATTCATATACTATGATCCTGTATCATGCAAGTTATAATCAAAATACTCCATACTATTTCTTATACCTCAACAAAACACAACTCTCAACTTCAAGCTAAATTTCAGGGCTTTTAAGGATCGAATTTAAATTCAATTTCTACTTAACATTTGTAGCCAAATGTTTTTAGTTTATTTTGAATCAAGAATCATCCCTTTGGGCTCTCTATGAACCAAGTTATAATCATAAGAATCAAAGCTGTTTACTAAAAATATTCTAGTTCATATTCAAACTTCAAAGACCAAAACCATTCATGTAAACCATCACCTTCTTCCTCCTTTATCTACTGCAAATTTTGTTTTCGTGCAGAAAATTCTCAACAGAATCCAGAACGACATTAATAGCTTCACAAATTTTCAACTCAACACATTCCAACACAAATTATTCAACAATTCCAAGATTTGCACATAAACGTCAAAACATGCTCACATACAACTGTTCATCAATTTTCTGCATTTACGTTTCTACATGTCTTTTAATATCTAACAACAACCTCATTCCATCATATAGTTTTCATTTTCATTCTATTTGCTTAACTCTAAAACATCTCAAATGCAAGATCAAATACAACACCCAAAAACACTACATTACTCACAGTTTTTCATCACTTTCTACATATTTTCTGCAGTTTCATTTTTATTCCTTCATCACTTAATGTCACTGTAACTACTGACTCAACACAACTCAAATACACATCCAATAAAACATTAGCATAATCCATTATAAGAACCAAAAAAGAATAACTCACTTACTAGCTGTCCAACGAAAACTCCAACAGTGAGATTGAAGAAAAGTTTTCAATGAATAGAGGGAAAAGCCAGGATAAATGATACAGACCAATCTCTGGACTGCTAAGTATGCATCAAGTATCAGATGTCTCAGTGATGGATGAGTGAAGAGAGCATTTTGGGTGTTGGAGCATTTCGGTGACGAACAAAACAAAAGCTTCAGACACATTTTTTTATTATACTAAAAATGTGTGACAACGTGGGTTGCTAATTTAATGATATGTGTCAACCATGCGTAAAACCATATGTCACTCTCCCATTTGTCTTTGTTTTTTTGTCCAAAATACCCCAAATTTTCGAAAATTCTCGAAAATTTACCTAAAATTCTGAAATAATCATAATATTCTCCATAAATATTTTTAACACAAATAATCCATAATTCAAATTTTAATAACATTTATAACTCAGTTATACCCGGAAATGTCAATGAGTGCATGAACGAATTATTAAAATGTGTACAATAGTCAATTTCACGTGTGTCTATACTAATATTATGCATGAATACAAAATGTAATTTTCTAATATCTCAATATTATTTTTCATATACGAAATTTTGGGGCTCTAACCCTTAATATGGGAAAGGGATGTTACAACTCTCCCCTCTAATAAATTTCGTCATCGAAATTTTTATCTTAATCATCAAAACATGTGTAAGGGTAATGTTTCCCCTATTTCCCATCTAACTTCATCGCTCGAATAATTTCTTCCAATTGACTATAGTCGATGGAACCACTCGGTCTTTCAATTATTCATTCAGATGTCCTTCTCTCTATTAATTGATGACTCAATATATATCTCATATGATTCACAAGTTCACTTCATGTGCCGATAATACATCTATGGCAGATCATATCTATATTTCTTAACATATTTATGTAACACAGTGTGGATCTGATATATCTTTGTTGGTGAGACAAACTTAAGTTAATGGTCCTATGCTCTCAATGACTTCATATGAATCAATATAATTTAGGCTTAGCTCCCTTTTTTTTTTTTTGACAACTTAAGCACACCTTGCCAAGGTGGTACTTTTAGAATCACTTTATCTATCTCTTCATATTCCATATCTTTGGTATTGATATACCTGACTCGTTTGTCTTTCTTTAATCGCTTAATTTCTACTACAAATTCATTTCACTTATCAATAGCATCTCTAATCAATTCTAGCATTTAACTATTCTTAGGCCTTCTTCATCTCAATATAAAGGTGGACAACTCATTTTGTCGTATACGCCTCATAAAGCTTCAAATTCAACCTATCAATTATACAGTGTGTGGTCATACTAAGACTACAGTGACAATGATTGTTACAATCAAATTCAATCAGATCTGTATATTGATCTCATGTTTCTATGAACTCCAAAATATAAGCTTTAAGCATATCTCCAACAGTTAAGACTATTGGCAATTCATACATGCAGTCACTTGGTTCTACATTCTTAGCTCTTAAGCACTATTTTGGCATATTCCTACTAGGATGTATAGCATAGGTTGCTCTTAGTGCTTTCTACAATAATCTCTTTGCTCAATTGTTAAGTTATCAATTTGCGCTTATTTTGTGCTTAATTCTCTTTAATGTGTTGAAATTATTGTTCAAAATTAATGGAATTGTCTTATAATTGTTTGTAGATGATTTTCAACACCTTAGAGATGAAATTGAATAAAAAAGATGAAAAAGAAATGAAGAAAATCTGAAATTTCAAATCTGACAGCAATTCAGTCACTAGACGTGGCCACGTGCAAGGATGGGAACAGATTCTGCAGATTTTGTTTTCAAATTCAAATCTGATTTTTTGAGATTTTTATCATCTTGGAAGCTTAGATTGCTAGAGATCTGCAACTTGAACGTGAAGATAAGTATTATTTGCTAAAGATCACAAGAAGGCAAGAGAAGAAATTAAAAAGAAGATAAAAACGTGTACTGTTCACGTACACTATTCACACAGACCTTAGGAGTAGTCTTTCATTTTTTTCTGCTGTTTTCTTCTTACTTTCGACAAACATAGGATGTTTTTATTTTCTGCATTGTTTTGCTTTGTGTTTTCGACAGCCACTTTAGGATTAGTCTTATATTTTCTGCATTCTTTCTTCTTGCTTTCAACGCACATCTTAGGGTAGTTTGTGAACTTTTTCCTTCTTTTCTTCCATCCTTTGCGATAGCCACTTTAGGATAGTCTTTCTTCTTGCTTTTCATCATCCACCTTAGAAGTTTACATTTTTTCTGTAGTGTTTTTCTTTTGTTTTACGTCAACTACTGTCCACCTTAGATAGGCTACGTTTCTGCACTATTTCTTCTATTTTGGCCAGACATAATTAGTCTTTCATATTTTTCTGCAGTGTTTTGTTCTTGCATTACTATTCACGTAGCTATTCTAGGAGTAGTTTTTAAGACGTTTCTGCACTTTTCTTCTTATTTATCACGCACTGTTCATGCAACTATTGTTTTTCAATTTTCTACAGTAGTTTGCTACATATTTTCAGAAGTTCTATAAAGACCTGGGATAGAGACAATTTATTTTGTTATTTCTTTTATGTTCAATTCCATTATGAGTAGCTAAATCTTTTTCTTAGTTTACGGAATCCTAGTTATTGAGCATTGAATGTTGTGAGACTTTTGTTCTTTGTTTCAATTGATTCATCAGTCAAGTATTAATTATTTTTTAGGTTATTATTTGACTGTTTGATTTTACGACTAGGTGCGCAACTAGTTTGTGATTTAATTCAATCAATCGCTAGATTAAACAAGTTGACGTTCAATTCTTTTAATTAAAAGTAGCGACTAGGATTTTTGTCTACTACGTTAAGGACATAATTCTAGGAAAAATAATTGTCTAGGCTAAATATACATCGTATGTATGTTGTCTAGTTCGTCAATTTCCTTGATTAGTAAAGCTATTAATTAATTAAATCTGAGATTGTATCTAGATTATTGATTAATTAGGGTTAATTCAAATACATGTGTTAGTTAACTAAACATACGAGAAAATAGGTAAAGAAATTACCACGACGAATGCTTAACTAATAAATTAGTTATTTTTAGTGTCGATGATCAATGTAAGTTCAATAATAAAGGAGACCGGAAACTAAGATTCATTCTTATTAATTGTTATATTTTCATTGTTTCGCTATTTGTTATTTTTCAATTTCGTATTCCATTTAAATTCTGTTTAATTCTCAATTTAAACCCCCCCTCCAATTTCGTTACTTTGTTTTGTTTTGAATTCATAACTCCTTTACCATAAGATTTCTCGTGGGAACCATATCCACTTACCACTACTACATTAAATTGTATTAACGGAAGTGGTCTCTTTTGAATTTGGTTGCAGGCAATACCAGTACCAAATTTTGGCGCCGTTGTCAGGGAATTTTTGACAGTTTATGTACGTTACGCTTTCAAATCAATCGGAGAATTTGCAATACAATCCTGAGATCGAAGAGACAGCTAAAAGACTGCGGAAACAAACCAAATATTATAAGGAGACGTAAAAATTCGAAAGAATGGCAGCAAACCGCACTCTTCATGAACTAGCCGCACCAACGGGCGCGCAACAGTCCCACTGTATCAACTTTCCGAACTTAGGTGATATCAATACTTTTAAATTAAAATCTGGACTGATTCATTTATTACCTATTTTCAGGGGTTTATCGGGAGAAGATCCGTATAAGCATTCGAAGGAATTCGACATAGTTTGCATGGGAATGAAACTGACGAATGTGACGGAAGAGCAGATTAAGCTAGGAGCCTTCCCGTTTTCTCTAAAGGATGATGCTCAAGAGTGGTTGTATTATTTAGCCGGAGAAAACGTGCAAACATGGGCTGAAATGATGAGGCTTTTCTTCAACAAATATTTTCCAGCATCGAGAGCAGCCAATATTCGAAAGGAAATTTGTAGAATTCGATAACATACGGGAGAAACACTCTACGAATATTAGGAAAGATTTAAAAAACTTTGTGCTAGTTGTCCCCATCACTAAATAACTGACCAATTGTTAATTCAATATTTTTATGAAGGTCTGTCGCTCATGGATAGCAGTATGATTGACGCTGCAAGTGGTGGCGCCTTAGTTGACAAAACGCCAGCGGCTGCAAAGGAATTGATAGCAAACATGGTTTCCAACACTCAACAATTCGGAATACATACTAGGCATGGATCAAAAGCTGTGAATGAAGTGAACGTGGCCACGTTAGAGAAAAGATAGGATGGCCTTACTTCTTTGGTGCGACAATTGGCAGTCAAAAAGAAAGAAGAAGCAAAGGTATGTGGCATATGTTCAATGTTAGGACATTCAACTGATTTATGTCCGATTTTGCAGGAGGAAAACACACAGCAGGTGAATGCCGTGGGAGGATTTGCTGGGCCGAGTCAAAGAAAGTATGACCCATTTTTCAATACCTACAATCCAGGGCGGCGCGATCACCCAAATTTGCAATATGGAATCTTCAAAGACAGCAAGCGACCACGAATTTCCAGCAGTATCAACAACTGTATGTGCCTAGGAAAAATCAAAATGCAACAGCAAATTCCGAAGGTAGGTCCTCTTTGGAAGATATAGTACAAACTTTGACCATTAACACTTTGACGTTTCAGCGGAGTACTAAAGCAAGTATCCGTAATATTGAAAGTCAACAAAGGGACATTGAGAATAAACAGAAAAACATCAAAAACTAGATTAGTCAAATGGCAACTACCATAAATCGATTAGAAGCGTGAAATTCTGGAAATTTTCCAGCACAACCGAAGATTAATCCTAGACAAAGTGCGAAGGCTATCACAATGCGGACTGGTAAGGAACTACAGGAACCCCTTCCGAAAAATTCCAGAAGAGAGGTAGAGCAAAAAATCACGCAATCGGCACCTTCACAACCTGAATTGATGCAAAAAGAACTACAAAACAAGGTGATTCTGCCACCTTTTCCAAGTCGATTCGCAAAAGCAAAGAAGGAAGAACAAGAGAAGGAAATTTTGGAGACCTTCCAAAAGGTTCAGGTAAACATTCCTCTCCTTGACGCAATTAAACAGATTCCATAGTATGCTAAATTCCTTAAGGAGCTTTGTATGTCAAAGAGGAATTAAAATTTGATGAGAAAGTGCAATTTGGAGAAAATTTGTCAACGATTTTGCAAAAGAAAAAGCTTCCACCGAAATGTCAAGATCCAAGTATGTTTACTATCACATGTCAAATTGGTGATTTGCAGAATGAAAGAGCTATGTTAGATTTAGGTGCATCCATAAATGTTATGTCATACGAAGTATATAAATCTTTAAATGTTGGACCTCTTAAAGAAACTAATGTAGTGATTCAATTAGCGGATCGCTCAAATGCTTATCCGAAGGGTGTGTTAGAAGATATATTGGTTCAAGTAGGAAATATGTTTTTTCCGACTGATTTTTATATTTTGAAGATGGGCACCAATGATACGTCTTCGTCCACTCCAATCTTATTCAGAAGGCCGTTTTTGAAAACAACTAGAACTAAAATAGATGTTCATGATGGATCTTTAACAATGGAATTTAATGGTGAATTAATTAAGTTCAATATTTACAATACCATGAAAATTCTGGATGATGAACAATCTATTGTTTCTTTGGATTTTATTGACACATGGATGCATGATAATTGGATTTTGGAAGACAAAGGTAGGCTTGAAATAATTCTTAAAGAGTAAAACACATCACATTGGCAAGGAATTGAGAAAACGACATTAGCTAGTGAACAAATGGAGGCGTCATTGTATGAGGAGACCACTAAACCTTTTCTCTAGCATCTCACATCTGTGGAATTGTCTAGAAGTGTGGATAAGTTGTTGCCTTCGTTAGTCAGCCCACCAACGTTGGAATTGAAGAGCTTACCTAGTCATTTGAAGTACATCTTTTTAGGTGAGCAAGATACATTACCCCTTATTATTTCTAATCAACTTCCGGATGTGCAAGAAAGCTAGCTGATTAATGTATTAAAGGAGAATAAAGAAGCTTTTGGTTGCACAATGGCTGATTTGAAAGGTATTAGCCCCACCATTTGCATGCACCGAATTTCGATGGAAGATGAAGCGAAGGAGGTGAGGCAACCACAACGTCGTCTAAATCCACCCATGATGGAAGTTCAAAGAAATTTTGAATCTTCTTGACGTTGGCATCATTTATTCGATTTTGGATAGTAATTGGGTAAGTCCAATCCAGGTAGTACCGAAGAAAACTGGTGTGATTGTAATTGAAAATAGCAATCATGATTTAATACCGAATCGTGTTCAAAATAGTTGGAAGGTATGCACAGATTATAGGAAGCTTAATTCAGCTACTAGAAAAGATCATTTTCCACTTCCATTTATTGATCAAATGCTTGAAAGACTTGTAGATAAATCTTACTACTATTGTTTAGATGGCTATTCAGGATACCACCAGATTTTGGTAGCACCCAAGGATCAAGAGAAGACAACCTTTACATGTCCATCCGGCACCTTTGCTTAGAATGTCATTTGGATTGTGTAACGCACTTGCGACATTTCAACGGTGTGTGGTAAGTATTTTCTCCAATCTTGTGGAAAATTGCATGGAAATTTTTATGGATGATTTCACAATCTATAGAGACATGCCCTTCGAGTTGATGTGCGATGCTTCGGATTATGCAGTTGGCATTGTGCTAAGCCAAAAAGTGGATAAGGTATCTCATGTTATTTATTATGCGTCTATGACATTTAATGATGCCTAGAAAAATTATTCTACGACGGAGAAGAAGTTTTTAGCGGTCGTCTTTTGATTGGAGAAGTTTCGGTCATACCTACTGGGGATGAATGTGATCATCTATTCAGACCATGTAGCTTTGAAGTATTTGGTGAACAAGAAAGAAGCCAAACCGAGATTGATTCGATGGATTTAACTGCTTCAAGAATTTGATTTGAAAATCTGCGACAAGAAAGGAGCTGAAAATTTGGTGGTCGATCATCTAAGTAGAATCACTCCGGGTACTACGTCTGATGTACTTCATGATAATTTTTGGATGAAAGTCTCTCTGTAATTCAACAGGTAATTCCATGGTATGCAGACACAGTAAACTATTTAGTAACTAAGTCTTTACCTAACGACTTATTGAGAGCTGAAAGAGATAGAATTAGGTGAGAGGCAAAATATTACATTTGAGATGAACCTCATTTATGGAAATTTTGTTCTGATTAGATTGTTAGGAGATGTGTCACAAATGATGAAATTCCTTCTATTTTACATTTTTGTCATTCATCTGTGTGTGGGGGACATTTTGGTTCCAAAAGAATTGCTCGCAAAATTTTAGAATGTGGACTGTTTTGGCCTAAGTTATTGTATGACTCTTACATGTTTTGTAAGTCTTGCGATTGCTATCAAAGAACAGGTAACTTGGGATCGAAGAATCAAATGCCACTTACAAACATTCTGGTATGTGAGATTTTTAATGTTTGGGGAATAGACTTTATAGGTCCTTTCCTTTCCTCCTTTGGTAAGAACTACATTTTGTTGGCTATAGATTACGTTTCGAAATGGGTTGAAGCGAAGGCTACTATATCTGACAATGCTAAAACTATTATTGATTTTGTTAAATCAAATATTTTTGTCAGGTTCGAGATGCCTCGAGCTATCATTAGCGATCGAGGAACCCATTTCTGCAACAAGATTTTTGAAGCTTTGATGAAAAGGTGTGGTATCACACACCGATTCTCTACAGCCTACCATCCGCAGACAGTGGGCAAGTTGAAGTGTCCAATAGAGAGATCAAATCCATACTAGAAAAAGTGGTGAATCCGAACGGAAAGGATTAGATTCTACGATTGGACGATGCTTTGTGGGCATACCGGACTACGTACGAAACTTCAATAGGCATGTCGCCTTATAGGTTAGTTTTCGGTAAACCTTGTCATTTACCTGTAGAAATAGAGCATAGAGCTTATTGGGTTATGAAGCAGTTGAATATGGATCAGATGGAGGTTAGTAACAATAGGAAATTACAATTGCAAGAATTAGAGGAGATTCGTAATGAGGCGTATGAAAATGCGACAATTTATAAGGAAAAAACTAAAGCTTTTCATGATAAAATAATTTCTAGGAAACAATTTTCAATAAGAAAAAAAGTCCTTTTATATCATTCGAAGTTTAAGTTATTTCTAGGAAAATTACGATCTTGTTGGCTTGGACCGTTTATTGTTACTAACGTTTTTTCTCATGGTGCGGTAGAAATTCAAAGTTTAGATACCTCTAAGGTATTTAAAATTAACAGACACCGCCTAAAGCTATATTATGAGAACTTTTCAGTTGAGCAAGTGGAAGAAATAGAGTTGGTATCCCCAACCTATTTCTGATCAGGTAAGTAATGAAACATGTCCAACTAACGGCTTTAAAGAAGCACATTAGGGAAACCTGTAAAATTGTCAGTTTATGTATTTTTATTTTTTATTTTTCAGTAGCTTTTATTTTTATTTTTCTTAGGTTTATTTCATTTTAGTATTTTTTAATTTTCAGAAATTTATTATTTTCAATTATGCAATTTTAATTCTTTTATCTTAAAAAAAACGAAATTTTTAGTCTTACCGCCACCCAAAATTTTTTCATCTCTCTTTTGCCTCCTCTCATAAAACCAAAACACCCCCTTTTGAAAACCATCCACCGTCTGAATAGCACATCTCACTCATCTCCCACCATCCTCATTCACCTATAGCTTTACAACAGCAGTAACCCACTCTTTCAATTTGCTTTTCGCGTGATGCTGGTGTAATCCTTCTTGCCAATTTTTGAAAACCCATACACACATCCTGACATCCCTCTTATTCACCTAAATCTACACCCCTCCCTTTGTCTTCACTGCAACTTTATTCACTCTCCTCATTCACGAAAACCCTCCACCATTCAAGCAATTTCATTTTTCTTTAGCTCAATTTCAGGTCTGTATTCAAGTTCAAACGTGAAGATTAGCCAGCCCATCACGCAAAAGGAGCATGAATTAAGAGTTGCGGCAGAACAAAGAGAAGAAGAGCTTTAATAGACAGCAGGAGCTTATAGTAGAGAGAAGAGCTGCGTGAACAGTTGCCTGAAAGGGGGAAAACAGTACCACCCACCAAGTGTTTGATAGATTGTCCCAGCACAAAACCAAGCTCTTTAAAGTCTGTCTACCAGCCCAGATTCATGCCTCCTAGACGTTCAAGTTGTCTCAATACCCTACGAATTAACCAACAATTGCAGCAACATTATTCTCTGACCAACCCTATTCATGTTGACGGTAACCCAGAATCACCGCCACTATTATCCCTACCTATACAGTCAACAGAAATTCTAAAAGAATCCACCTCCTACAACACAACTGCAGACCAGCAACAATTAGAAGTAGGGGAAACACAAGAGGATGCACACACAGAACCAGCAACATCGGACAATGCACAGAATGCGTAAGCGGACAGTGGCAGAATTACTACTGCAACACGCATCCATAGCAGAAAAGGTAAGAATGTTGTTTCTCAAATTCGGTTGCAAATGACAGTTAATACATTTAACTAGTTTCATCGGAAAAGTGATAATAATAGATTTGAACGTATTTGTGATAAGCATATAAATCCTTATAAGTTCATACATGATGAAACATTGGACACTTTGAATATTTGTTCCGAAATTCAACATTATGTGGATAAAATGGGTTGGATGCATTATGTTAATGTTCATTGCCCTGCATATGTGGAATTAACTAGGGAATTTTATGCCACTTTTCAATGCCAATTAGATGATCCAAATTTCACCTTGTTTGCACCTGGCATGATTGAGTGTAAGCTTATAAATCAATGGCATTCATTTTTTGTTGCTTCATTTTGTGCCATAATGAAATTTGTGACAAAATCTATGGCTAAAAGTGATGCATTTTTAAATGGTTGTTATGATTATGTGCTTGAATTTGACCCATATGCACTTTGGTCATAATGGTCTGTTGATTCTAAGAAATATAACTCCTACACTTCTAAAAGTTCTTTTCTTCGCAAACCAACTTTAAAGTACATACATCATTTTCTGGTTTATAATTTTTCTAGTCGTCGACAAACTGCTGATATTCTATCAAAAGCTGAATTTTTCTTTCTATGGTGCATGGAAAATGATGTCTCAATTAATTTGGGTTTTTGGATGCTCACTCAAATGCATTCCGTTTTGAAAAAGCAAAATCCAGCTTTAATCCTAGGTTCATATATTACTCAACTTGCTGTTAATGTGGGAGTTTTAGATGTTGAGAACACTAACCTCACAGTTGCTTGTGAGATGGAACCATTAGATTGTGAGTGTTTGTACAGAACGGGACTTGTAATTACTGACGAAACTGATGCATACACATTTGCCCCACTTGGACCGGCAGTACAATCTGCCTCTTGTCCACACCGACGAAGAAGAAGAATTTCCAATACAAACATCTCCACAAAAACAACTGCACAACAATCAGATCCCACCGCAACATATCCTTCAGCGAGTGATCCGACTATTTTAGCACTCCTACAACGCATGGAGCGCAGATTGGAAACCAACCATCTCACTTTCTTCAAACAACAAAGATTCCAACGTCCACATCCGCCAACACCCTCGAGCAAACATGCCAAACCATTACACTTTATCAATTTATCCTTCAGAAGATTAAATATACACAATCCATTAACTTGGGCCGGTAAGACTTAAGTTGTAACACATATCATAATCGCTTTTCACCATTGCAAATAAACGAAGTCAAAATAAGGCATCTTTGTTCAAAAGCAAGTATGAAATCAAAATGAATTCTTCTCACGAATTTCGCTCTTACACTCAAGTGTATGAGGGCAAAGTGTTTCTCTCAAATCTCTCTCTAACATATTGCACTACCATAGGCTTGCAATTTCACTAGTTATCATTCATTCAGATCACATGAGCTAATAGATTATAAGGACTTTATTCAAGGTTGTAATAGGGCTAGGTTCACAGGTGAGGTAAAAATGGCAAAAGATTTATCACAAGCATTCACAAAGTATCAAGTAAAAGGGACACTCAAATTAAAATTCTAAGACAAGCACATGACACAGAGGTTATAACTACTCATGCTATTGTGTTATATTTTTCTTTTCCTTCTTTTTTTCTTTCTTTATCTGTTTTTTTTCTTTTTTTTTAATAATGCTAAGAACAAAGGAAAACAATAAAAACCAGAGAAATAATAAATACATGAGTAGAAGTACCTATAACAGTATCTCAGAATAAAATACAAAACAAAAGTCCCAAAATTACTCAATGCTTCATTCAACTTGTGATAGGGTAAGGCTAGTGGGGTTTTTAGGTTTTAAAGAAATAAGGTGATTGATTGAAAAATAAAGATAAAGGCTCAAAAACGTTTGCAAAGGGAAAATAAGTAGGTGGGTCATTTTTAAGCTAACGGGTTTAAAAACAAAGAAGGCCTTAATCATTTCTATATCCCATGTAATCAAATAAATTCAAACCAATTCCATGCAAGTTCTGAAGACAACATGAATAGGGGAGCATCACACAATTCAAAGAAATAGTATGACATAAAGAAGATGTCATTTAGGCTCAAGTTAGCTCACAGGTTTAATTCAAGAATTCATTTCAATTCCACACATTCCTCATCACTCAAATGTCAAAATTTTGACTAAGTCTATAAGATCAGTTATTGCAATCAACCAACATGATTCACCTTAAAGCTCACTTAGCCAAATTTAATTTCATGCATACATTCATTCTCATCCAAACTAATGATAAAGCTTGATGGCTCAACATGCATAATTAACATTCAAAAATTGAAAAAAATCACACACAAATACCAAAAACAAGGTCACACATATATAATCTAATTCCTTTAAAAAATTTGGTATTATTGTCGCCTACAACCAAATTGAAAAGAGATCACTTCCGTTAATACAATTTAATGTAGTAGTGGTAAGTGAATATCATTCCCACGAGGAATCTTACAATAAAGGAGTTACAAATTCAAAACAAAACAAAGTAACGAAATTGGGAGGCAGTTAAATTGCAAATTAAACATAATTTAAATAGAATACGAAATTGAAAAATAACAAATAGCGAAACAATGAAAATATAACAATCAATAAGAATGAATCTTGGCTTCCGGTCTCCTTTATTATTGAACTTGCATTGATCATTGACACTAAAAATAACTAATTTACCAATTAGGCATTCGTCGTGGTAATTTCTTTACCTATTTTCTCTTATGTTTAGTTAACCAAAACATGTATTTGAATTAACCCTTATTAATCAATAACATGGATACGATCTCAGATTTAATTAATTAATAGCTTTACAAATCAAGAAAATCGACGAACTAGACAACATACATACAATGTATATTTAGCCTAGACAATTATTTTTCCTAGAATTATATCCCTAACGTAGTAGACAAAAATTCTAGTCGCTACTTTTGATTAAAAGAATTGAACGTCAACCTGTTTAATCTAGAGATTGATTGACTAAAATCACAACTAGTTGCGCACGTAGTCGTAAAATCAAACAATCAAATAATAACCCAAAAAAATAATTAATACTTGACTGATAAATCAATTGAAACAAAGAACAAAAGTCTCACAACATTCAAAGTTCAATAACTAGGATTCTGTAAACCAAGAAAAAGATTTAGCTACTCATAATGGAATTGAATATAAAAGAAATAACAAAATAAATTGTCTCCATCCCAGGTCTTTATAAAAATTCCAAAAATATGTAGTAAAGTATTGCAGAAAATTGAAAGACAATAGCTGCGTGAACAGTGTGTGAAAAACAAGAACGAAAAAACGCAGAAAACGTCACAAAAACTACTCCTAAAATGACTGCATGAACAATAATGCGAAAATAAAACACTGCAGAAAATATGAAACTAATCCTAAGGTGTATGGTGGCTGTTGAAAGTAATAAGGAAGAATACAAAAAGATATGAAACTAATTATGTTTGACCAAAACAAAAGAAAAACACTGCAGAAAAGAGGTAAACTATCTAAGATGGGTGGTGGTTGTCGATAGATAGAAGAAAAGAATGCAGAAAATATGAAACTAATCCTAAGGTGGATGGTGGCTGTTGAAAACAAAGGAGAATACTGCAGAAATTATGTAACTTTCTAAGGTGGATGGTGAAAAGCAAGAAGAAAACTAATCCTAAAGTGGCTGTCACAAAAGCTAGAAGAAAACTGCCGAAAAATAAAAACCTCCTATGTCTGCCGAAAAGTAAAAAGAAAAGAATGCAGAAAATTGAAAAGCTATCCTAAGATGTGCGTTGAAAGCAAGAAGAAAGAATGAAGAAAATATAAAATTAATCCTAAGGTGGCTGTCGAAAACACAAAGAAAAACACTGCAGAAAATAAAGCTCAATCATTATTAACGAGTACACATACTTCTTATTTCAATCATAAGTATCATTTTCCAATTCAAACTCGAAATTCATTTTCATTTTCAATTCCTCAATAAGATTCACAATTCTAGATCCTCACTTCAAGCTTTGTCAATCTTTTCATGTGAAACTGGTATTAAATTTCAATACAGCCAATCTTACTCCATTTTACTCTAAAGTTTAACTCGACATTCTATTCTCTTTATTCCATTAGGTTTGGTAACCTCAATATCTGAATTTGCGTCATTCCGTTATTGAATTTTATGTTTAAGCATCAAATACAACACTATCTTTACCGAATAATACTAATTTGTATCATCATAATCTTTCAGTAATTCTATCCATTGTTTGTGTCTTGTATTTAATCCATTCAATCTCAATAATTACTTGAACTTAAATGATTGGTATAAAATCCAAAATGTCTCCGTACATGTAATGTCTCCAAACTCTCAAACCAATTACTGTTGCAGCAAGTTTTAATTTATATATCAAATAATCAACTCATGAGACTTTAATTGTCTCTATGCATATGAAATAACTTTATTTTGCTGCATTAGATTTCATCCTAGTCTTTGGTGCAAAACATCATTACATACTATATAATCTCTAATTCCAAATGATGTAATTATCATTGATGTTATACTTCCTTAAAATTCACTTTACATTCATTAGTCATACGATTTACACGTTTTTTCCTCAGACATTTTTGGTTAAAGGGCTATGATCAGTAAAAACTCCTTAACAGTGTCTAGTAGTGTCCAATATACAGCTTGTTTGTGAAAACTCCAGATCTTTTATAAATTCCTTAAAGTTTCTCACTTTGTCGTTACCTCTAATTTCTCTTTGGGTCTCTTAATATGCCATGTTTAGATACTGAACGACCTAACATATTATTTGATCAAGCTAAGATTCACTCTTATTGAATTTGGCATATAATTTTTTCTACGTCCATGATATGTAAGATGTACCTCAAATATTTGAAATATTCTCCTCAACTTTTCGAACACATTCAATATATCATCTATGATCACAGTCACTAATTGATCCAGAGAAAATTGAGACACTTTATTCTTCAATACCATAATACTGTCAAGGGCATTTGTTAACTCAAACAGATATAGCCAAAACCCGATGTGTCCATAATTAGTTCTCGTAATTCCTTAAGTAACTAATTCTTCAATGAGGTAATATTATCTTTTGTTATTTTCGGTTTCCCAATTGACTTCTTTTCTCGAATGATTTCCTCCATTCATTCGATTTCCTCTGATTTCACATTGACTTATTATAATGTATGTTCGTTCATACTAGTTTGTCTACTCATTTCAATTTATTTACAATCTTAACTTCCTATTTTGGAAACACATTCATCATTCTAATTTGTATCTCCTGTACATATTCACAAAGAATACAATGTGGACCTAAGTTCTCCTCACATTAGTAATAATGTCACCTCAAATTCAAGAATCCAATCACATAGTTGGATACTTTACATCAAACATAATGCATACACTCTCAGTAGCATATTCTACATATTATGCTTATCTCTCCATTAGGACTAGGACTCCAACACTCACTTTTGAATCATCACATATTCATTTCTGATTTGCTCTTTCATTGATCATTCTTAAAAATAAACCATCTAGTCTACTTAACCTAATTCGGTGAAATTCTTCTTCGAAAGAGGATTTCTTGTTACTGTCATCTATACTATTCAAGTAATCTTTATCAGTCAATTGTTTTCATTATTGCTTATTAGTCATTCTTAGTACCTCAAGAAGATCAATTTTAACTATTCATAATATCTCGATAAAAATCAATTTCTGCCATAACTTATATGGTCAGAATATCCTTTCTAATAAGGCTCAGTGAAGTAATAAGTATGTTCATTTACTCTTATACCTTGGTATATACTATCAAGATCATTACATCTTATCTGGGGATGTATTTTTGACAAGTCACCAATTAATATCATTTGTTAATGATACTTGGATTCCAATTGATTTTAAACAACATTTCTACTTTTATGCTTGCCATGATCGTGTCCTTTTTCTTTTCCCTCAAATTTATCACCCATAGTAATATCAGTAACAATCTCGATCTATTCCCGATTGACAACTATAAGCACTTTCATGTGTTACTCTAATTCATCTTAAACTTTGAACTACGGGAACAATGACTAACAAATATTCAACAAGACATAGATTGCTTCCTATATCATCTCCACATATATAATACATATGTGCTAAATATTCTCACTTATCATGTTGATCCCAATATAAGATATGTACTCACAATAACAAATCAACTTAACCTTGACAATTTTTACATATATTGTTGTCATTATCTCACCTTCCAATTACCATTATATCATCATACATAAATATGCTCGCAATCGATTCATAATTATAGATACATAATCATCCTAAAATTTTGATCTCAATTTCATTGACATATTCTTATGCTAAATCATAACTCTTATCACATTTATTCGACATTCATTTCATGTCCAAGTTTAACCTCAAGGTCATAGAAAATCTTATTTTCTTTCAACTTAGCTTGTATACTTTAAATCTCATCATTTCTATTTATATCTCTATTTTCCTCAAACAATCCACGACAATGTATTCACATCTATTTCACATTCGAGGATATACCACTACAACATAATATTGATGTCATATTCTATAATACATCACCAATACAAATGCTTTGAATCTTTATCTATCACATCTAACCGTATACTATTTCTCATTTCTAGATATCCACAAATTTTCATTTTCTCACATTCTGACAGACCATCATTCTTTTCACTATTTCTATCAACTCAAACTCTTAACAAATGCTCATGCGTGTGACTCATACACATATAACTCAGACTAAGGATTAGTTGCTACTACTTGCTATGGCATGTCTAAAATGCATGAAACTTGACACATATTTTGAAAAATGCCCAAGTAGGATACTAAATCTGAGCTCTGATACCAAATTATAACACCCCACTCTCACAAGACACGTACCCGACATCCTGATAAATATCCAAGTAGGTACCCCAAGAGGGTGGCATGCTAGAACAATCAACAATCAAATTCATCACAAATTTTTTTAACACACATATTCAGAAATCAATAATCAAATTGGGTCCATTCTTTTCTTTAATAACATCATAATCACATTTATTATTATTACACTCAAGATCAATCTCATTTACAAACCTTTCCACTATGGAAAGTTATTATAAAACAGAAACATTCAAATATACATGTTACAATAATTGCGGAAGACTCAATTCGATACAAAAATAAGAAAATACTAATGCAGACGTGAATTAATCTCGACCTCTATCTCTTACTTGAATGCAGAGGCTATACTCCCGTTTTCCTAACGAGGTAACTCTTCTGATCCTGAAAAAATATTACAAATTTTGGGTGAGTTTTGCAAACTTAGTGAGTGACCATCTTCGATGGCTCACTCAATCACATAAATATACAGTTCATATAATCATGCGGTTCACTTCATATCTTCAATTCATCATGTTGAATAACATACACTTGATCAGTCATTTCACATTTTACATTCAACACATATCACATTTAGAAATTATTCGTATCATTATAATCATTCATATCAGGCATATGCAGTGCACATGAGACTCACTTTCATTTATTATTTTCGTTGTGACCGAGTGCCTTTTTATCTAGCCCATATCTCATAGTGGATACCGGGTTGTATCAGATGATGTTCCATATCTCTTAGTAGATACCGGGTACATTCACAACCGAGCCGGAGGCTTTTATCACAGCTTCTGAGCTTTAAGCTCTTTTTCACAATTTGAGCTTTAAGCTCTTTCTTGGTGGCTACTCAAGTCACAACTTCCTTTATCTTTCATGCATTCATGTAATGAAATGCTTCACATTCTTATATGATTAATCAGTCACTTTCACATGTCATATTCACATTCAGAATACATTTATCATTGGACCGTAATCTGGCATTCAACATAAATGTTGAGAAACACTTTTTTAATAATATACATATTTGCATGTCTCTTCAGAATTTAACAATCAAGTTAGATATTGCCTATTTCATCAAATTCACATACAAGGATCACTTAAATATCACATTCATGCATCAAGATCATCGGACCTTCAGTGTCCGAAATTAACACAATCAAAGTCACATTCATAAGATAATTCAAAACATAATATGAACAAAGATATCAATAAGTAAGACCATCTACGTCGACTCACAGTACGCTCCAGATTAGCAATTGCTTCCAAGATCTGGGAATGTCTGAATGTGGATATTTATCCTGCACATGAGAATTATGCAATACACACATTGCACACACACTAATAATCGTACAATTATAAGTATTCCTTTATGCACAAATGTGAATGTGGAATATGTACAATACATGCTCAATGACAATCCCAGGTATCGCTCTATTATTCTTGTCATGTAAACATTCATATTTCCAAACTCACATAAGTATCATTTATACTTATGGTTTATACCTCAATAAAAGCCTTAAAATCGAAATTCATAACTCATTTCGTTAATTCATATTTTTCCTAAAACATACCTGCAGGTCTACTATTCATGATCAATCTAACCACGACAATGAAATAATTTGGCCATACTGTCTTCTAGAAAAATATTCTCCTATCTCTTAAGTTTCCAATAACTCTAAGATCATTCAATTTGGTTCATTATTGAATGAGTTATGCTCAAAATACTGTAGACTAGGTACATTTGAAATTTAGCTAATGCATGATAATGCTGTCAAGTTGTACAACTCATATCTCTCAATTCCAATATCCAAAAATTACAAAATTTATACCAATTAAAACCTAAGAGAATAAACTAAAACTTTTGTACGGACGCTTTTGTATGATTTGGCCTACATCAATACAGTTTATTCGATAACTACGGAACATGATTTCTATCTCGGGTAGTGATATAGCCTAAGCCAGGACTCAATTCCAAGCCAGATTTTGAAATTCTTAAAGACAGAATAAAAATTCCATTTCTTCAGAAATTTTGTATCCCTATATCTCTATTTTTCTCCAAATCGAGAATCATTATAACCACAGAAAAGTTATGTCTAAAGTACCAAAGCATGTTAAGTGAAAATACTCCTGTTATGAAGTTCTAGAATTGTTCATCAATTTTGTCTCAAATTTATCACTCAATCTCCTCCAAATAA
>JAOSBN010142460.1:0-25786 GCA_027563595.1 Erythroxylum suave | reverse complement strand
CAAAGCGGACAATACCAATTGGTGTGGGCCGGGTTGTTTCAGGGCTACCAGCTCCCCTGGGCTCGGACCCAACATTATGTGATAAAAACAATATTCAACAAAATCTAGTAAATTCATCAACAATTACGAGACCATACTTCTTTCTACCAAGACTTACTGTTCTAGTTGGACCAAACAAATCTATATGTAATAGCTCTAAATGTCTAGATGAAGTTAAAATATTCTTAGACAAAAAAGATGTTTCAACTTGTTTTCCTTTTCGAAAACTCTCACAAAAACAATCTTTATTAAAACTTATCTTTAGTAAACCTTTTACTAAATCATGTCTAACTAACTTGGAAATATGTTTAAAGCTAACATGTCCTAGCTTTTTGTTGCAAATCAGTTTTTCATCATCTTTTGATATAAGGCATGAAATATTTTGAATTTCTAAATTGTCTAAGTTAATTTTATAGAGGTTATTTCATCTCTTGGCATAAAAGATTATGGAACCGTCCTTATTTTTGACTATATAAGAATTTTGATTAAAAGATACTTCATAACCAGAATCACATAATTGACTTATACTAATTAGATTATGCTTTAAGCCATCAACTAGTAGAACATTATCAATAGACAAAAAGGAATCTTTACCAATTTTGTCGATCCCAACTATTTTGCCCTGCTGGTTGTCTCTAAAATTTACTGATCCTCCTTGCTTATGTTGGAGGTCTAGGAACATAGACCTTCTACCTGCTATGTGTAGCGAGCAGCCAATGTCCAAATACTATTGGTGGTGGTTGCTTCTTCCAAGTAAAGAGATCTACAATATATATTATATCCTTCTTAGGTACCCATATTTTCTTGGGTCCTTTGGGTTAGTCTTATAATTTTTCTTTAAGTAATAATAAGAATATTGTTTCTTTTTCTTTCTATTAGGAACAAAATTCCTATTATGAAGAACATTGCTATTATGAATAGTATTTCTATCATTAAAGCCTAAACCACTTTTATCATTTGGATGTCTATAACTTCTAATATTATCATTAATCTTTTTTCTAATTTTTGTAAATTTCGATAAATCTACTGAAAGACTATTAATCCTTTATTTTAGCTGATTAGTTTCCTCAGATCTATCTACAATTACTTACTTTTTCATATCATCTACTTATTTCTTAAGGCAGATGTTTTCTTCTTCTAAGAGTTTTGTGTTCTTTAAATTTTCAACAATTTTCTTTTTCAATAACCTATATTGTTTTAAGATAGCATGTGAATCTTCCAACAATTCTAAATAGGCATGTTGAAGATCATCAAAGTCAGAAATTACTTCATCATCACTTTCCCTTTCAGCTACCAAGCATATATTTGTTTGTTCTACTGTTTCTGAGTCGAATTTTGATTCAGACGCATCCAGATCTTCCCATGTTGCCATTATGCTCTTTTTGTTTTCTTGACTTTTTTTTGTTTTCTTTTGAGCAAGGGACATTCAAACTTGTAATGTCCTGGTTTATTGCACTCATAGTAGACAATAAAACTTTTCTCATTCTTCGAATCATCTTCGCTATTCTTTTTGAAAGAGAAGTCTTTATTTCCCCTTGATTTCTTTTTCTACATCCTTCTAATCTTTCTTGAAATGAAGGATAGCTCATCTTCATTTTCACTTGAATCTTGATTAGGTTCACTAACATCATCAATCTTGATTTCTTCAACCTTTAATGTCTTTGAAGATGTGCTTCTATTTTTCTGCTTCTGTTGATTCTTCTAACCAGCCTTCTATGCAATAGATTTATCCCTTCTGGGTTTATCTTCTGCATAAAGCTCTACTTCATGGATTTTTAGTTAACCAAGCAATTCATCTAGCTTCATCTTGCTTAAATTCTTGGCCTCTTATATTGTTGTTACTTTGGGTCTCCATCTTTTTGGAAGACTTTTAAGAATCTTTCTGACATAATCTTGACTATTGTAGATTCTTCCCAGAGCTTTAAGTCCATTAATAATTATTTGGAATCATCCAAACATCTGATCAATAATCTCATCATCTTTCATCTTGAACAGCTTATACTGATGGACAGGAATACCAATCTTGGATTCCTTCACCTAGTTTATGCCTTCATGTGCAATGGCTAATGTGTACCATATTTCCTTTGCAGTTTTGTATCCATGAACTTTATCATATTCACTTCTACTTAGAGCACAACTTAAAAAGAACTTAGCCTTTTAGTTTAATTGAAATCGAGCTTTCTATTCAACCGGCCACTGGTCACGAGAGATGCTCTTCCCTTCATTTTCTATTGGGATATATGGACCATTTTCAATGATATCCCAAAGATCAATATGTGTGGATTTCATGAAGAGCTACATCCTATCCTTCCAATAATGATAGTCTTCACCATTGAATGTAGGGGGTCTTATGACTGAGGCACCTTCTGCTATAAAAACATATGATTCAGCCATGGATCTTTGTCCTCACTTTGTAACAATGTTTCTTTGAAACTTTCTTTGATACCAACTGAAGTAAATCACTTGTTAATATAGAAATCACATATAATATGTAATACATAAGACGGGGGTTGAATTGTGTTAAATCGTACTAAGATACTAATCTTTAAAATCTTCTTAATTTTCTTGACAAATTCAAACAATTACAAAACAACGCACTTAATTTTATGAGTAATGCAACAGTGGAAATTAATATCTAATCTTCTAACAGCAAGAAAATTAAAGAGATAAGGGTCAGAAAATATAACATCACATTTATACTAGTTCACCCTTAACCATGGGCAACGTTCAGTCCTTAGAGTTTTTCTGAGATTTTACTATCTCCTTCAATGTTACAACTATTATTTCTATACTCGCAGAGCCTCTTCAGGTCTCTTACACAAAGTATTCTTTATCTGCTTTCTTAGCCTCTTCAGGATCTAGCTTTCCTTTCACTCAAAAAGATATTGTTTTGAGCTTTCACACTCATATTACAGATGTTTTTGCTCTCTTTCTTTCTTTCTTTTCTTTCAAAATATTTTTCAAAGCATAGGCACTTAAGCTTAGAGTTTCTCTAAGTATATTTTGTACATTCAGAGTTCTCTCTCTTTTTGTTGTGTGTATTATTGTTGTTTTGTTTTTCGACTACAACTGATATTTATAATCTAAATCTCCAATGGTCTTCTTGAGAAATCTGCTTGTAGAATCTTCTAAAGTCTATTATTAGTTGAGTCATATGACTAACTCCAACTAATTGACATTTTCATTCATTCTTCAATTACATCGTCTTGTATGCTTCGATTTGTATGCTTTGTCTGGTGTCTTAGACTTAATCACTTCATCTGACCCATCTTAGATGCTTCATCTTATTTAACTTTTACTTAAGTATCGTCTAGATTTGATGATTTGTGCCACTTACATTTATCTACGCACTTAACAAATTTATCAAAACAATTCGCACACTTCTTTTATTATTATTATTTGTCTTTCATTGAAATCAATAGAAGAAATGAAGTCTTCTTAACTTAACACATAGTAGGACAAATGCCATTTACATGAGAAAAATCAGAACAAACTCCACAAGCACGAGCATGCAGAACACCACTTGCAACCAACATAAACATAAGAGTGGTTAAGTTAGCAACTTGTTCAGCATTTTATTTAAGATGGTCTTGAATAGAGTGAATTTCAATATCATTCACTCTCTTAGACAAGCCTACCTCATTCCTAGTTTCAGATTGTCGTGAACTTTCAGCCATGTTAGAGATTAAATTCTTAGCTGCTTCAGGTGTTTTATCAAGCAATGCCCCACCACTTGGAGCATCTATCATGCTTCTAACATTTGAGCCTAAGCCTTCATAAAAATACTAAATCAATAACTGGTCACTAATACGATGATTAGGGCAGCTAGCACAATGTCTCTTAAACCTTTCCCAGTAATCATTTAATGACACAGTAACATTTTGCCTAAATCCAAAAACTTCTTTCCTTATTGATTCAATCCTATTTGTGAGAAAGATTTTTCAAGAAAAGATTGGTGCAATTGAGCCCAAGTAGCAATGGATTGCGGGGGAATATAGTGTAACCAGTCTTTTGCTATGTCTTACAGAGAGAAAGGAAAAACATGAAGTTTTACTTGTTCATTATCCACTCCCTTAGGCCTCATAGTAGAACAAACAACTAGAAACTCTTTTAAGTGCTTATGAGGGTCTTCACCTGCACGGAAATAAAATTTAGGCAATAAATTAAGGAAACTAGAATTAAGTTTTAAAGGTCTTTCCAAGGTAAGAGAAACTATACACAAAGGTCAATCTTTCAAATTTGGTTGAGAAAGATGCTTTAGAGTAGCCATTTCATCAGACAGAGGATCTTGAAATTCTTTGTCGTCAAATAAATATCTTAAACCTTCCTTTGTACCTTACCTATGATTCTACCACTTCATAATTTCATGCAAATCTTGAAAAAGAATAGAAAAATGTGAACACTCAAAATATATTAAAATTTACACAATATGCAGATTCATATAGTTCATATTCCTTCAAATTTTTTCTTAACCATTTTAACACTCATCATGCTTGTTGAGTAAGGATCAACATGAAAGTAAGGAATTAGAATTAAGAAAAACCCAATTTAGGATTTAACAAACTAAACAACTCTCCCTAACAACAGTGATCTTGGTTTTTTGATATATATAAGTTCTAATTAATAACCTTGAAATCCATAAGCACACGGGTTGTTCACGTAGTACCTAAGGTGTCGATCCCACAAAGAGGGATAATATAATCCTAAAATCTGAGGCGAAAACAATTCACAGTAATTCAAAATGTAACAAAACTAAGGCAAGAATTTAATTCAATCATGCAACTCAATTCCAAGAGTCAATTACGAAAATATTAACAAAGTGGCAGTTATAACACACACTCAAGAATCAACCTAAAAGAACTATCAATTGAGAGAAAGGTGAATTTTTACCTATCTTTAATGCTAACCTAATTGATTATGAATTATTGGATTATTGGCCCTAGACGATCTTAAGTTTGACTACTCTCTCTTGAGTTATAACCATTAACCTTAAATTATAAACTTTAATCAGATTATGGAAAATTGCAATCTCTCAATTAACTATCTATTCAAAACCTTAATTAGATATGAAGTTATTCAATAAACTATCGAGAACCTATATGAGATCTCTCTTCGCACAATTACCGATTTGATTAATTTCTCATTCTTATTAAATCACTTAACTCTCGTTAGCCCAATTTAATTATTTTCATTCGATTCACCCTCTCAGTCTATTACTGAATTATGCAATCACAGAAATCATTCACAATAAATCCAATAAACATAAAACAATCAGATTTTAAACATAAAACAATCAGATTTTATTAAATCAAAGATTAAAAACTCGAAGGTGAGTATAAAATATCTCAACATTCAAAATCCTATCATCAAGTTGCCATTCAAAATTCTATACAATAATAAAAATGGAAAATAACAAGAAATACAATTTTAAACAAAGACGGGAGGCTACGACGTCAAGAAACTCCAAATCTAAGAAGTATGTCGATGTCAACTTCTTCTCCACTTCTCACTTTCTTCTTTTCTTTCTCAATCTTTAAACAATTCTCTCCAGGGTTTCTCTCCAAAGTGCCAATGCAAAAAGCTCCTTCATCTTCTTTGTCTTATTCTTTATATACCTTTTATGTTCTGGACATCCTTAGGATTTTTTCGGGTCTACGAGTCTACCCGATGCAAGCCATAACTGTGGCCCACATATGAGCTTTCTGTCACGATCATGGCAATCAGGCCATGTTCATAGGCCATGTCTTGGGCTTCTGTCACGATCGTAGCATATGGGTCACAGTCATGGGTTGACTAAAGTGCTTCTATCATGATCGTGAGCCATTGTTTCAGCCCAAGTGTCTTAAAAACTTCTCTGTTCTTTGATGTTAACCTCGAAACACTAACAAACACATTAAGGTACCTCAAAGACATAATAATTAAGCTCAACGACTTGTAGTAACCCATAAAAAACACTTAAACACAATTAATTAGCAAACTAACACAATTCTAACTTAAACACATACCAAATGCTTAATTTAACACTTAAAAATTATATATCAAACTAAGCCCTAAAATATGATGCAATTCATATTTATCGAATGACATAAAAGTTTGGTATTTGTCTTCAAGCATATACAAATTAATATCTTACTTCTACGATTAACTAATTTAAAAAATTAGTATAGGGTGAAATAAGAGTTGATCCCATAAGGAGAGTGTTGTTTATTAAATTTTAATTTTGAATGTAAATGAGAGTATTAATCAAGTAAATGTATGTAATTATAATTTCAAACAAAGCAAACTTCGTTTAGAAAAATTCAGCCCATAAAAACAAGATAAAACATCTATAATTTGATGTTTAATTTAGCTCAAACTCATGCACAACTTGTACCCATGTTATTTACCAAATTTCAGCCCTTTAAATTAGAAAATTATGATCATAAAACCTTCAAATTAGATCTGGAAATTGCACACTAAAACAACATGTAATTCATTAGTTTCACCTCATTAAACTTTCAAGATTGTATTACACTTAAATTTCTTTAGTAACCCAACACGTAAGTTGTCATTTATCATGTTTTTGGCACCTAAAGCAAACTAAAATCATCAAATCAGAACAGACTGTACAGCTTAAAAATAAAGAGCAAACAACGCAAATTAAGCTTGTTTGGGCATTCAAGATTGCTTCTTTCAAGTTCATTTAACCTGATGAATCTCATCATCTTTCACTAGAATTTCTAGACATATTAAAGTCAAACGTATGTCAAAATTATGTTGAGAAATCAATGAAAAATAGCAGTAAATAGTCAATTCTCAAATTTGACTGCGTAAACAGTCCAAGAATAACACTTTCATAATGAAGTTGCATTTTTCTAAAAAATCCAGCTTTAGCAAATTAATTTCAGCTGGTTATCTAATTACATTGTAGCATTTAAATAGCTCTCTAAACATACCCAAACATAAGCCAAGTATAGGTGACTAGTTCCAAAACAAAATTTTAAACATAAACCAAGTATGGGCAATTTTTCAAAATATTTGTCAAGGTATATGCATTTTGCACATGTCATACCATACAGTGGCAATTGATCCACGACATGAGTCATATTTACATGAGTCACACGCATGAGCATTCGTTAAAAGATGAACTATTAGAAGAAATAAGAATAATGATTATCTATCAAAGTATAGGGAAATGTAAGTTATGGATATCTAGAAACCAGAAATACTACATGGTTAAATGTGTTGAACAAAGATTCAGTATATTCTATTGGCAGATGTGTCATTGAATATGATATCAATATTGTATTGTGATTATATATCTTTGAATTGATATGGATGTAAATACATTGTTGGTGATTGATTGAGGAAAATAGAGATACAAGTAGAAATGATAAGATTTATAGTGTAGAAACCAAGTTGAAAGAAAACAAAATTTTCTGTGACATGGAGAGGTTGAACTTGAAATTGAAAAGGTTGTTTGAGTAATGTGATAGGAGTTTATGATTGAGTAAAAAGTTATGTCTATGGATTTGAGATCAAAATCTACATTATGGCAACTCATCTATAATTCTGGGTTGATTGACAACATACATATGTAAGATGAAATGAATGATAATGATATATGTAGTAATCATCGAGGTTAAGTTGATTTGCTATTATGAGTGCATAATTGATAATGTGATTATCTTAACAAGTGAATTTATGTTGGATAATGTGATTACCTGGATAAATGATGTTATGAAGAACATATATGTTGGATAATGTGATTACTTGGATATGAAATAGAAAGTCATCCATGACTTATTGAATGCTTTTAAGTTTTAGTCCCCATAGTTAAAATTTTAAGATGAATCAGAGTAACGCATGAAAGCATTTATGATAATCAATTGGGGATAGATTAAGAGTGTAAATGATATTAATATGTGTGATGAATTCAAGGAAAAAGAAATAAGGCACAACCGTGGTATAGTCCCCACAATTGTGGCTGAGATTAACTGGTTCTGTCATGATCGTGGGAAGGTCTAGCACAATCATGGGTAAGCACAAAGAGAGAAATGTTGTTTAGGATTAATCAAGATCAAAGTATCATTGGCATAAGATATTAATTGTTGACTTGTTGAAAATACTTCTCTAGATAAGATGTAATGATCTTGATGAAACATATCAAGGTAAATTAAGTGTAGTTGAATGACAAAGAATATGTAAAGAGTACAGATGATTGAGGAAGATAAATATTCTTTCGATGGATACGTTCATTGAATTCTACCGTGTAAGTCAAATGTCCTAGTTCTAGGAATGAATGATTATTTAATAGAAGTGAATATTGGAGTCCCATTTCTAATTGAGACTCAGGCATAAGAAGTTGAAAATACTACCTATAGAGAGTACAAGTATCTTAATGATGAAAGGAAACCCATTTACATTATTAGGCTCATAAATTGGCAATATTATTATTGTTATCATGATCACTATTGCTAAAAGAAACCAGATCCACAATATGCCCTATATTCATATGTCCAGAAGATACAAATTAGATTTTAACGGTTATGTTTAGAAAATTAAGACTTGCAAATAAATTTAAAAGTGTGGAGAAACTGGCGTGAGTGAATAGACATTAGAATAAGTTAATGAGAAATTAAAGGAAATTAAATGAATGGAGAAAGTCATTCGAGAAAATAAATCAATCGGGAGACCCAAAAAACATGAGATAATGTTATCACATCTAAGGAATTTGTTACTTAAGAATTTTGAGGACCATATATGGGTGTATGAAGTATTGGTAATATCTATTTGGGTTGACAAATGTCCCTGGCAATATTCATGATATAATGAATAAAATATTCTAGTCTTGCTTGGATCTACAAAGACTGTGATCGTGGGATGATAATTGAGTATATTTGAAAAATTGCAAGGAATATTTTGAACACTTGAGGTAAATCATACATATCATGAAAGAGAAACAATTATATACCAAATTCAATAAGAGTGAATTTTAGCTTGATCAAGTAATATGTTGGGTCATATAGTACCTGAACATGACATATTAGGAAACCTAAAGAAAATATAGGTGATGATTAAGTAAGAAACTTTTGAGGAAAAAAATGTGTCATTCAGATGGATTATGAATGTAAAAAGAATTTTTTAGGAATTAAAAACACCAATTGATTACAACAACGATGTTAGTTATTCCTTCTAGATTTGGAGATTTTGTAAGATATAGTGATGTTTCGTTCGAAGGAGTTAAGTGTGAAATAGAGACAATGAATAGAGTTGTTGAAAGATTATGGTTATACAAATGAATATTACCTAATAAAGCTAATGTTGTAATCTGATGCATTGGACAGAAAATTCAAAAATAGTGTAGCACAAATTTAGATATTGAGGTTACCAAATTTAGTGCAATAAAGAGCATAGAATGTCGAGTTGAATTTGGGACAAAATGAAGTATTATTAGCAATATTAAAATTAAAATCAATTTAAATGAAATGATTAGAAATGCCATAAGTGAGGATTTAGAAATTGTGAATCTTATTAAGGAATTGGAAATGAATCCGAATTTGAGTCGAATTGGAAAATGATATGATATGATTGAAGTAAGGTGTATATGTAATTGATGTAAATAATTTGAGAAAATAAAATTTTGATGCAGCATACATAGCAGCCCATGCTAGACATCCTAGAATAATATATTGAAACAACATTTAGCGACCAAGGATGAAAAAGGCCTAAGAATGGTTTAAGGCTAGAATTGATTGGAGATGCTGTTGATAAGTGAAATTGATCTATGATAGAAATTAAGTGATTTAAGAAAGATAAACGAGTAGGTAGATTAACACCGAAGATAGGGAATATAGAGAGATAGATAAAGTGTTTCTGAAAGTACCACTTGGCAAGGTGTGCTAATGTTCGTTAAAAAGGATACCTAACCCAAATTGTATTGGTCCATATAAAGTTATTGAGAGCATAGGACCATTGAATTATGAGCTGGTATTACCCACCAAGATGTATCAGATTGACAGTGTGTCTCATGTGAGTATGCTTAGAAGATACAGATAGATCCGACCCATATCTTACCTACATATGAAGTTGAAGTTGTAACTAACTTGAGTTATGTTAAGGAACCAATCCAAATTTTTGGTTATCAAATCAAACAATTGAGAAACCGAGTGATCCCATTGGTCAATGTTCTTTGGAAGAATCATTCAAGAGAAAAAGCCACTTGGGAAAATGAAGAAAATATGAAAAAACACTACCCGAACCTATTTAATCAGTCAGGTAAGAATTTTGAGGACGAAATTTCTTAAAGGGGGAGAACTGTAATAACCTGATTTCCATATTGAGGGCTAGGGCATTAGTTGTCATTGGAATTCATGAATTTGCATTCCATTCATATGCATATCATTAGCATACACACATGAAATATGAACTAGAATATATTACAAAGATAGCGTATGCACTCAATTCATTTATTCTGGGGGTATGAAAAGTTTAAAATGTTCATTATTGGAATTATAACATGTTCATGCCTTGAATTTTAGTACGATTGATTACAAGTAGTAAATTTGGAATTAGAATGATTAAGCCTATAATTGAATAACATTTGGCATTGGTCATTGTGGGACAAATGGACTAATTATGAAGTGACAAATGGACCAATTAATGTGTAACATATGGACCAATAGCTAAAAGACAAATGGTAGCATATCTAGTGGAAAAATTCAAGGCATGCAAAATGACATGTGTCAATTATGGATGAAGATATCTTGCATTGCATGAAGTTTAGGTGGCAAGCTTTCTACTAGATCTTTCTACACTTCCTTCCTTGCTCTGCACCAAAACTCACTCCAAGCTTCCTTCTCTGCATATTCATCTACTCCTTGTTTAATTGTTACATCAAAGATAGACATCTATCCCCAAACAATAGCTAAGAACCAGCTGATGGTTATCTTCCATCCTTACTAAAAACCACCCTAAATTTGTGATGTTCATGCAAGCTTGGAGGGTTTGATTATCTTGGTGTTTTCAGATGGAATTAGAGCTTAACAAGTAAGTAGATATCTTATCTTTATGGCATGTTTTACTAGTAAGATGATGATGAATGAAATGGCATGAAATCTATATGATATTGATGATGAAATATGTTCTAGAAAAATGACATCAAATAAAGTTTCTGGTTTGATTTTTGATGCATGAAAGACATTAATTTGTGGGCCATCAATTGCATGATTTTTGAACTGGGTTTTTGAGTGCAACGTGAGGTATTTTGTTAAGAGAAGTTTCCTAGATGAAAATGGTACGTTTCTGGTTAATTTGCACGTTTCATTGGCATTACTTTTGTATAATGAGACTAAAGTGAGTTTATTGTAGTGGTTCCATTGAACAAACATCTGTATTTTAGCCATATCTTAATCAGTAGATGTCCAAATGGGATGTTTTTTATTTAGATTAAAATAGAGACATATGGCTACAATTTTCATGCAAGAATTGAATTTGAATTTTGTTTATAATTAAGGGTTTAGAAATTTGTCTTGAAGTTAAGTATGGGTTCTGTTGCGATGTGGGAATAGGTTGTATTAGTTGGAGTATAACTCACAGAATACTGAACCAAACTACATGAACTTGATGTCATTGGAAACTTAAGACATATAGGAACATTTTTTTTAGAAGAATGTATAGCCTAAATACCTCATTTTCTATGTCAAAAGGGCTATGCAAAACTAACCCAAATTTTTGTCTTAAGAAAAAATCTGGAAAATTAGAACTGTAGGTTGAAATTTTGGTTTCAATTTCATCTTCCTCTTTCAACCTGTTTTACATATCTTTAGGGTACGAATTTGAAGAAACACAAAGAATGAAAGTTTTAGGTATAGATCTTATCTTGACCTATGTGAAAGTGGCTTGATAAAATAGTGAATAGAGCTTGAGTTATGCTAGTTTTCCTAATATTGCCTATGATAGAACCCTATGTAGGAACCTTATATATTTCCTAATTTATGGGGACTTAAGAGCTCGAATTAGTCAAAGTATAAAACATGAAAAATGATTATTGATTTCTTATTAATGCTTCTGTGAAATAATTTGGCCATAAGATGTCTTGATAAGTTTATGTAGTTAATAGAAGATATAACCTAAAGAATGGATTGTTTTGATAAGGTTCAGTTCAAATCTGGAAATTTTGATTTGTTTAAGGAATAAATGAGTTCTTTTATATAAACATGATCTTAAGAACATGAGAAATGTGTATAAGATATGGATGAATTAACATTAAAGAATGTAGGGTGCTTATGAATGAGAATTGAGTGAATGTATATGTTGCTGGAAAATTTTGGTGAATGTATAAATTTAGCTTGCTAAAATTTCAGATGTAAAGTACCAATTGTGTGTGTATTATAAGAAGCTTTTTGATCATGAAAATGTTCAAGGATAAGTGTAAAATATGAGTTGATAATGATATAAAGATGTTCCCATGAATGTAATGTGATTCAAAGTATGTAAGTGATGAATTGGGAATGATTGAGTGGGAATTAGGAAATTGTGTGAGTTTATAATCTTAGGAAAAAGAGTGATCAATTGAAAGTGATCAAGTGTATTAAGGCATAAACCTAACTGAAAACTAAATTATGCACAAACCATGATGATTGTGTAAGTATGATTTGTGAATAAGATTCCATACCTGGAATAATCAATTGAGTATGCATTAAACATGATACATATACATGTGTATCTTTGAGCATTCATTTGATTGATCAACTAGTAATGCGTACATATGTGTATTGTTTGATTTAGAGACACACATCGATCGACACCATCCAAACATTGCCCATACATCAAGGTAATAGCTAACTGGAGTGTATTATGAGTTAACCTAGTTGTGTAAACTAAAATATTTATGCTTATGTTGGAATTGTATGTATAGTGGGTAATCTAGATGTGAGATTTCAATTCGTAATGTGTTTTTTTCAAATTGTGTTGATTAAACTTAATTCCTCTATAATGAATTGATATTGATATAATTGTGATATTACTGATTCCATTCAATTGATTGTCTGAGGAGTTTGATATTCGAGACTGTATTGGGAGTTTTTGTGATTTGAATGTGAATAAGGAAAATGAATGCTCAACTATTTGTTGAATGCTGGACTTAGATCTGATGAAATGTGAAAATTGAATGTGTTCATTGACTAGAAGTGATTGATGATATATTATGTGAACTATTATACTCCATTACATGATGTATGTTCACATAAAGAAGTTATGACCGAAGTAGCCAAAAGAGCTTTAAGCTTAGTTATGTGCATCAGAGCCTCAGGCTCAATGATTAATGAGCTTGGTATCCACAACAGATATAGGATAGTACTAAAAAGAGCCCAGTATTCTGGTGGGTCCCATTCAAAGCCAAAGAAAATGAATTCTTAGAATAAGAAGTTTTGGTGTTTATTTTCATGATTTCCCTGCTGCAGATACAAAGGAAATAAATAGGAGAAGAATAAAACTAACTAGTCCTATTCTAAAGACCATAACGGCACTTATGAGCAAAAATAGGCAAACTTTGCTGCAACAATTCACAACAGCAAATTTGACTTATTAAACATAAGACTAACAAGTAAAAAATAATTGCAGCAGTAAAATAATCCAAAGCAGCAGCTAGAACAAGACTTAGTCCGAGTACTTCTTATTCTTGATAGGAATCCTCGAAGACCTTCTTGTTGGGGTTCTATCATTGCTTTCCCATTTGAAGGAACCTTGTCCTCAAGGTTCAGATTTGGAAATCTAGATTGTAGCTCAGCAGAATTCTCCCACGTAGCATCATCCTGCGGCAAATGTTTCCACAGAACCAAACTTTCATGTATAGCCTTTGAACCATTTCGAATCCACCTTGTATCCAATACCCCTTCTGGCTCTAAAATGGCATCACCATCAACTGATAATTGAGGCAAATCATCATATACAGGCAAATTGTCTCCAATATGTTTTTTGAGAAGCAAGACATGGAAGATCGGATGAATCTTAGAACCAGTAGTTAGCGTCAATTTGTAAGCCAATTTCCCAACTTTTTCTTCCACTGGAAAGGGCCCATAATAACGACTTGCAAGCTTTTGAGAAGCTCTCTTGTAAACTGATTGTTGATGATATGGCTGTAGCTTAAGGTAAACATGGTCACCAATTTGGAATTCAATATCCCTACGTTTCAAATCAGCATACTGTTTCATTTGATTAGCAGCACGGGAAAGATGGAATTTCAGCTCCTGCAAGATTTCATCTCTAGTTTTCAAAGTCTGATTGACTTCATGAACAGGGGATTGACAAATTCCATACAAAGCCATGAATGGAGTCATTCCAATCGATCTATGAAAGGAAGTATTATACTAGTATTCCACCCAAGGAAGGAACGAGCTCCATCTACGGGGCTATTGAGATGCAAAACAATGGAGGTACTGCTCCAAACACCTGTTAGTTATCTCCGATTGCCCATCGGTTTCGGGATGATAAGATGAACTCATATTAAGTTTTGTACCAAATAGTTTGAAGAATTCTTGCCAAAAATGGCTAATAAAAATTGGATCCCTGTCACTGGTTATTGATTTGGGCATTCCATGATATTTAACCACCCCATCCACAAATTTGTTAGCCACAGTTTTTGCAGAATATGGATGAGATAGAGATAAGAAATGTGCATACTTGCTGAGACGATCAATCATCACTAGCACTGAATTTTTTCCACAAAAGGAAGGAAGTCCATCTATGAAATCCATCGCAATATCATCCCAAACTTGGTGCAGAATGGGCAAAGGTTGAAGAAGCCCTGCCGGTAATGATGTGGTAGCTTTATTTTTTTGACAAATAGAACAAGTGGCAATGTATTCCTAAATCCGGTTGCGCATTGAGGGCCAGTAAAAATGCTGAGCAATCCGTTTGTAGGTGCGCAAGACTCCTAAATGACTTGGTGAATTATGAAATTTCTGTAAAATTTGGAAAATTAAATCAGAATTAGGAGGAACCACGACCCGATTTTTGTAAAGAACTAATCCATTTGGCCAAGAATAGGGTGTTCCTGTATTTTCTGTTGCCAATTTGCCTATCTCAATCATGTATGGATGAGTGGAAACTGTAGCTCAAATCTGATCCCAAAGTGAGGTGTGAGGGAGGAAAAGAGCATTTAGGCTTGGGCTGCCACTAACCCTGGATAAGGCATCAGTAACGTTGTTCTCTTTGCCCGGTTTGTAAATGATTTCATAGCCAAATCCCAACAATTTGGAGACCCACTTTTGTTGTTCTTGCTCTACCATATACTTGAGGCTACGCTGGTCAGTTTGAATGTAGAACTTTCAGTCAAGTAAGTATGGATGCCAAGTACGGATTGCCTGTAAGATTGCTAGCATCTCCTTAGCATATGGGACCATGATTGTTTGGAGACACCTAAGGCTCGACTCATAAATGCAATGGGCCTGTCATGCTAGGATAACACAGCTCTGATGCCATTATTAGAAGCATCTGTGGTGATGAAAAAAGGCTCTCCAAAATTAGGCATTGCAAGAATGGGTGTTGAGGCCATGGCTTCTTTCAAGGCTGTAAAAGCTTTGTCTGCATTGCCAGTCCAGGAAAATGGACCCTTCTTCAACAGATTAGTCAATGGTCGAGCTATGACTCTATAATCATGAACAAATTTCCTGTAATAACCGGTCAAGCCTAAAAAAACACGTAATTCAGTCACATTAGTAGGATTAGGCCATTCAAGCATAACCTTAATCTTTCCTTGATCCACCTGAACGCCATTACAAGAGACAATGTGTCCCAAGTATTCAATTTGTTGCTGTCCAAAGGCACACTTACTGAGTTTGATGTAAAATTTATGTTGTCTCAGTAATTCAAAAGCCAATCGCACATGTAGATGCATGTTCCAATTGGGGCTATAAATTAAAACATCATCAAAGAATACTAACACAAATTTTCACAAATAAGGGTGGAAAATAGTGTTCATAAGAGCTTGAAAAGTGGAGGGAGCATTACACAAGCCAAAGGGCATTACCAAGTATTCATAGTGGCCATTATGTGTGCGGAAGGCGGTTTTGTGGATGTCAGCAGGGTGAACTCGAACCTGATGAAATCCCGCAATGAAATCAAGTTTTGTAAAGTAGGTAGCGCCGTAAAGTTCATCCAGCATATCTTCTACAGTTGGAATTGGGAACCTGTCCCGAATTGTCATAGCATTGAGAGCCCTGTAATCCGTACGAAATCACCAAGAACCATCTTTTTTCTTAACAAGTAGGACAGGGGAAGAAAAGGGACTGGTACTAGCTTGAATTAGCCCTGAATTCAGCATGTCTTGGACTTGTTTTTCAATTTCTACATTCTGAAAGTAGGCATATCTGTATGGCCGTACATTAATGGGATTTGTACCTTCTTGGAGGTAGATTCTATGGTTGATTACCCGCTCAGGAGGAAGCTGATTTGGCCTTTGGTAGACATCTGGAAATTGATCTAACAAGGTTTGCATTTCTGGATGAATTCCTTTAGGGAGAATTGTTGATGAGGACTCAACACAGATGGCAAAAAGGGAACCATCGTGTCTCAATTCTTTGGCCATTGCCTTCAAGGAAGAAGACTTAATTTGCTGATCTTTGATCCCTTGCAGGTGTTGTTGCTGACCCTTCCACATAAAGTCCATTGTCAACCTGTTCCAATTGCATTGAACTGTCCCCAATTGCCGCAGCCACTATACTCCTAATACCACATCCAAACCCATAATTGGCAGGGAGTAGAAAGTAAATGAAAAGGGTATAGCTTGTAAGAGGGTAGGAGTATTTCTGAATTTCCCATGGCACTGTAAAGGATCCCCATTTGCTACTTTCACGTTAAAGGGTCTGGTTGCTTCCACTGAAAGTTTGAGTGTTCCAGCCACCTTTTCGTTGATGAAATTGTGTGTGGATCCACTGTCAATGAGGCAAATTAATTCTAGGGACTTGATTTGAATAGCAACACACATAGTACCTGCCGAGGACCACCCAGTAAAAGCGTGTAAAGAAATCTTAGGTTCTATTTCATCATCGTCTTCTTCAAAGTCAATTCCACCATCAAGGAGAAGGAGTTGCGGTCTGGAACATCTGTGCCCAGGAACGAATTTCTCATCACAATTAAACCACAACCCTTGGGTCCGCCACGTCTGCATCTCTTCACAAGAAAGCCGCTTTACCGATGTAGTCGGTTTGCTCTTTGTTGGAGACGAGCTGCTCATCTGATAGGATGGGTGAATTGCCTTCTTTTGTCTCAGCAATTGCTCATCTTTCATCCGAGCCAAACTGATGGCGTCTTTTAGGGTTTTCGGTTTGAACATTCGAATTCCCTCAGCAATTTCGGGTTTCAAGCCTCCCATAAACGTTCCCACTAG
Source organism: Erythroxylum suave (assembly GCA_027563595.1). Classification (NCBI taxonomy): domain Eukaryota; kingdom Viridiplantae; phylum Streptophyta; class Magnoliopsida; order Malpighiales; family Erythroxylaceae; genus Erythroxylum; species Erythroxylum suave. The sequence continues at coordinate 8,379 of JAOSBN010142460.1, read as the reverse complement.
AGCCTTATGTGTCCATCCTTTAACTCGATTTCCAAGTCATTCAAATTCCCGTTGATAGTCACGTAAGGGTCCCGTTTGTCGGATCTTTGATAAAGACTCGTCAAAATCCTCACAATCGGTGGGCTCGAAGCGAGACCACAACTCTTCAGAGAACACTTCCCACGTTACAACTTTCCCTGTTTCTGTATGTGTTCTGCGAAGCCACTGCCACCATTCGTTTGCTTCTCCTCGAAGGTGGTAAGAGGCCAATGACACCTTCTCTGATTCTGGGGTTCCTTGATATTCAAAGAATTGACCAACTCTGGTAAACCACTCTGTTGGGTCATCTCCGGAATACTTCGGAAACTCTAATTTTGCCAGTTTCGCAGAAAACAACGATTTCCCCCCTTCTCTGGATTCCTCTTAGTGGACACGATTATGGCTATTTCGGTCACTGGCACTGCTTGACACATCTCTGCTAGGAAGGGAGAGCTCAGAGAATTTTGTGATGGCCGCTTTAATTTGTTGCAGTTCATCACTCAGCCCTCGTTCCATTTTGGACAAATTGTCTTGGAGTTGGCCAAGTCCAGCTTCTAAATTTTCAATTCTCTCTTTTTGTAGCCATGGAAAAGAGGGAAGGAAAAAAAGAAAATAGGAGATATGTGGCTCTGATACCACTGATGGGTCCCAGTCAAAGCCAAAGAAAATGAATTCTTAAAATAAGAAGTTTTGGTGTTTATTTTCATGATTTCCCTGCTGTAGATACAAAGGAAATAAATAGGAGAAGAATAAAACTAACTAGTCCTATTCTAAAGGCCATAACGGCACTTATGAGCAAAAATAGGCAAACTTTGCTGCAACAATTCACAACAGCAAATTTGACTTATTAAACATAAGACTAACAAGTAAAAAATAATTGCAGCAGTAAAATAATCCAAAGCAACAGCTAGAATAAGACTTAGTCCAAGTACTTCTTATTCTTGATAGGAATCGTCGAAGACCTTCGTGGTGGGGTTCTATCATATTCACAATGGATATAGGACAGTGAAATAGACACTCGGTCATAACAAAGTTAAAATGAAATGAGTCTTATTTGCATTTCTATTTGTATTTTTAAATATGTTCATGATATTAATTGCAAATGAATGTTGAACTATGTCGTGTTGATATTGAGAAATGCTTCTGATGATATGAAATTGTGATAAATGAGTGTTATGTTCTGAAATGATTACATGATATTCTTACATTATAGAATGTACTTCTGGAATGACTTAAAAGTGATTGTATTTTTAAATGCTTCTTGTCTTTTTATGCAAATTTTAGAATATGAGTTATAGCTTTGAATGAAGTGTTACTTTGATTGAGCTGAATGTTAATCATTGATATATATGTATTCTGTTTTGAGTGAATACATCAATAATGGTTCGTCCACTAAATTCGCAAAATTCATAAAAACTTGCAAGTGATATGTTCAATCCCCTATTTCCACAGCTGTCCTTTCTTTTTGGTGGCTGCGGAGACACCCCAAAAGTCACACTTTTATGCATGTTTAATAAGCTTCCTCTTAACTCTTCTATTTTGGAGAAAGAATGTTGAGACTCTTCCTGGGATTTTTACTTTTCACTTCATTTACCAGCTGCTGCGTTTTTGTTTCTCCACTCAACTGCTTTACGTTTCTTCTTCTCTTCATCTGCAGTCCCTTGCGTTTTTGCTGTCTACACTTCGCTTCATTCTCCCAGCTGATTGTGTTTTTGTTCTTTTCCTCTGTTGTACGTTTTCATTTCAACTGCTGCTCTGCGTTGTCGTTTCTGTGTTGAGTTTGGAATGTTGTTTGTTATTGGCGGGGAGTGGATTGGGTGTGTTTTATGGGTTGCTGACGATTTAATCATCTACTGCTGTCATTTTCCTCTTTTGCCCTGCTGTACATTTTTGCTCTTTTAGTTCCACACTGCGTTTTGCTTTTCTGGTTTGGACTACTTCTGCCGTTTTGCCTCATTTTGCAGGACTGTCTTTTAGTGTTGTGTTTTCTGCTTAATTGCTCCCCTCTTTGGACTGTCGTTTTGAAGCTTTTCTTATATGTTGGAGCATTTTTCTTCTGCTAGAGTTGCCTTTTATCTCTGTTGTCCTGCGCTGTCATCTTGTGGTGTTGCGTTTTGGCTTCATTATCCATCTACTAACGTTTTGCTTTGTTTCCCACTGATGCCTTCTCTAATTGCATCAGTCCATTAACCTACAATAAAAGCGTTTCAACTTAAGCTAATTTTTACAGGAAAATTTAGAAGAAATAATTTAGGCATTAAATTATAAAGTATTAATAATCATGCCCAATTGAGTAATAAAAATTAAAAATAACTAAATGGACTAAGTTTAGAAGGATAAAAAATGCAGTATTTTGCACATATCTATAAAATATAAAATTTAACATCTACCCAATATATATATATCAAACATATAAATAAAGCATGTAATTTATGTATTTATAAACAAATTATATACATAAAATATCAAAAAAATTTATTCTAGTTATTGATTCTCATAATATAAAATAATATTTTCAACACTTGGAATAATTAAATTAGAATAAACACATTGATTCCCAAGTGAATTAAATTCATATCCCAAACAAAAATTTAATTTATTTTAATATTTTCAAATTCAATTGCAAATTATTTATAATTATTTTGTCTCCTTTAAATAAATTTAATTAATAATAATTTTCAGTAAATTACAGTTCTTGCTTATTATAATCTAGAAAAACTCATTTATGAAAGTTGCATAAATATGACGTTCAAATCCCATTAGAAACAATTTCTATTCTAATTAAAATTGATTTTCTTTAATTAGAAAATTATTTTCTAATATTAAAGGAATCTACTTTCAAAATTAAATAAAGCACTTAGAATTTCACTAAGAAAGTCAATTATTTTAAAATATTAAGGAATGTTCACATTTTCATTTATTAAGAAATTTAAAATTTTAAATAATCAATAAATTTATTATTGATAAATAAAGAAATAATTTGTAAATAAATAAAATAATAATTCCTAAATAGAAATAATTTTAATTTATCTCAATCAAACTAAAATAAATAAATTTAATTGAGAAGCAAATTTCTTAATTATTTAAAAAATACTTTTCTTAAATTTAAAGAGTCTATTTAATTAATTCCGTCATAATTGAAATATCATTAATTTTAATTATAGAAACAAATTTTCTAAGTTTTAAATTTAAGAATCAATTCAATTATTAATCCTAATCATATTAAGAAAAATAAATGATATTATTTTAGAATATTTTCAATTTTAAAAATAATTTTAAAATTTTTTTCTGTTTTAAATTTTAAATTATTTAAGTTAGGAATATATTATTCTATACTTAAATAATTTACTGAACCTTTAATCCTAAAGCCAAAAAACTTTACCCTTATTTTATTTTTTGATTTAAATAACCCTATTACCTAACAATCATATTCCAGCTCTATAATACCCTAAAACAATTTCCAAACACCCCTATTCTTACCTTAGAATAGGTTTGTTCTCATAACCAAACAACCCTTCTTCTTCATGCTAGAAACCCTAGTCCTAAAACATGTTGCTACCGCTTTCCATCCCTTTTGCCTCTAGCTAGTTGTTTTGCCACTGCCTTTTATGTCACTCCATCACCGTTCTTACCATTAGCAGTGTCGAACACCGTTTCCGAAGCTCGACTATCACATTCGGATACGAATCATTTTGCACAAACACTTGCATTTTCAAAACTAATCCCCTTTTTGGGCTCGTCTCCATTCAAGCCTAAAAATTTTAAAGGATAGAGTTGGTGAGTCCACAATTTGCATATGTACATGCTTCGGGTAACTTCTTAACTTCTTCTTATGTGTTTAGTTTATCATCTATGTTTATCTATCGTTTGGGTTTAACTTATGGTCTATGCTTGCCTATGGTCTGTGTTTGGCTTACGGTCTGCGTTTCCTATTGTCTGCCTTTCCTATCGTCTGTTTTTGACTTTTTATTAATTGTCCTTGACCTCCTATCGTCTGGGTTCTATCGTGTGTCTTTTGCGCTTCGTTTGTCTTTCCTATTGTCTATGTTCTGATGTCATCACAGACGATACACTTTGTCTGTGTTTTCCTTCAATCTCTACTCTCTTACGCATTCCTTGTGCCTGTGTTTTCCTTTGCATCTGTCTTTCCTAACGTCTGTGTGTGATGTTATCACAAATGATACTCTTCCTCCATATTTTTCCCTTGCGTCTGTGTGTGACGTCATCACAGAAGATTCCTTTCGTCTGTGTTTTCCTTTGAGTTCAGAACCCAATCTCTCCAATTCTATCGGGCTATTTTGAGACTAACAACCTTTGGGAATTCAACAATTAAGATTATGCACATGTACATTTCGTTATTCCAATCTTTAAAATAACAAAATCAGACATAGAAAAGAATCCAATTTCACTTTCTCATTTTGAAACATAGTCGGAGTTTGTTACATGCCAACATACACATTAACTTAAAACAAAATACATAAGATGCTCATATTTGACATGCTTATAAAGTTATCCAAAATTACTAACTTAGTACAAAAGATTTATATCTATCTTGGAGTTCAGAATGCCTTGCAAGTTTTACTACTCTTCTCGATTTGCACCTGAGGAGTGAAAATTGGGGGTTGAGTTACACAGCACAGTGGCTAAAATACTTATAGCCATTGGCAATGAGCCACATAATCAAACCTATTATGTACATATACATTCATAACTCAAATCTCAATACAGCATTACATAAATCATATTGAATGAAATTTAACAACAAAGCACAATGCTCATCTTCATCAAAACTTATCATGTTAAAATGCAAATGCATACACAATTGGCTTGAGGGTCCCGTGAAACAAAATAGAGAAACAGAAGTTTATTTCGTGAACAAAACTAGTCCATTTTCGGAACTCGTGGGCCATGAGTGGGCAGTTGGGAGACGACTTTACGTCGACGTTCACGTGACTACGAAACGGTTCCTCTCTCGCCCAAACAAAATCAATTTATGCTTAATTCAATTAATCACAAGTTCATATTCTTGTGCTTTTCTTTTTTCCATTTAAACAAAATGCCATGACACAATTCAATGGCATAACACAATCATACTCACAATTTAGCTATATCAAAATGTCATACATAACATAACATACATTATAATGCACTTACCACATTTCAGAAATTTCACAATTTAGAAATTTAAACACATGCATATACATTTAGGCATATTGCCCATTAACCAACAACCATAAATATTTTACCTACCTAATTCGCTTGACAATTCCAAATTCACTGTTGTCATTCCTTTTCGCCTTGGATCGGACTTGCTTGGTTTCGTATAACAAACCAAGTTCTCATTTAATAGGACATTCAATTTGAGTACTTATAGGACCAAAAGCATATAATTGACCTTAAAATACTTAAACCCATACATTTCCCAAGCTCTTTGAACCAAAAACCCTTCAAAACTCCAAGAGATTAAAATTCGGCTTACCTTTAATCTTCACCAACTAGTGAGATTCTTGGATCTAAAGAAAGCTCTTCCTTTCCTCTTTCTTTTTCGTTTCCTGAGTAAGCTCTAATTCTCTCTTTAAGACTAAGAAAATTCGTGACCTAGTTCAAAGTTCTATTCTTTTAACTTCACCAAAACCTCTCTTCTTCTTTCTCTATCTTCCTTTTTGATTTTCTCTCCTTCTTTCCTTCATTCACGTTTTTAATATTCTTATTTACTAGACAATATTTTTCTCTTCCCATTCTACCCTTAATGGGTGAGAGAAGTCCTCCTTACCCTTCCTTTAATGCCTTAGTGCTTTTAACCTTAGGTAATCTTCCTAAATTACCCTTATGCATTCTTAATTCTTTAATTTAACTTACACCATACTATAAATTAATCTTAATTCTTCCATTTAGTACTTCAAATTTCCATCCATCCATGAAATAAATCCTCCTAAACTTGACATAATAGTTAAACTCCAATAAATAATGATTTACCCATCAAGAACACAAAATTCATTCAATTCATGTTTACTAAATAAAAATTCGGGGCCCAACATTTCTCCCCCTCTTAAAAGAATTTCATCCTCGAAATTATTACCTGAGTTATTGAAGAGATGTGGATACTTCCCCTTCATAGCCTCTAGTGGCTCGCATGTCGCCTCCTCTATCAAATGGTTTCTCCACAGAACTTTGACCAATTTTACAACCTTATTCCTCAAAACTTTTTCCTTCGAGTCTAATATCTCCACTGGTTGCTCCTCATAGGTCAAATCTTCCCTCAATAGAACCTCCGATGGTTGAACTATGTGTGAAGGATCGGATCGATACCTTCTCAACATCGATACATGGAAGACATTGTGAATCTTAGACAATTCCGGTGACAAAGCTAATTTGTAGGCTAAAGGCCCAATTCTCTCAAGGATCTCATAAGGGCCTATGTATCTCGGACTAACCTTGCCCTTCTTATCAAATCTCAAGACCCCTTTCCATGGAGAAGCTCTAAGAAACACCTTGTCTCTAACTTCAAACTCCATCTCTTTTCTACTTGCATCTGCATAGCTCTTCATTCTATCCTATACTACTTTAATCCTCTGTTTCACCAATTTAATCTTATCAACTATGACTTGCACTGACTCAGGTCCCAAAAGTCTCCTTTCACCTTCCTCATCCCAACAAATAGTACCATACAAAGCTTCATAAGGTGCCATTTGAATCCCCAAATGATAGGAATTATTGTAAGCAAACTCAATTAAAGGAAAATGACCATCCCATGAGCCTTTAAAATCCATAACACAAGCTTTCAACATTGCCTCTAAAGTCTGTATTGTTCTCTCCGATTGCCCATCAATTTGTGGATGGAAAGTTGTACTAAAGTCAACTTAGTTCCCAAAGCCTCCTATAAGCTCTCCTAAAATCTGGCGGTGAATCTGGGATCTATATCCAAAACTATGGAGCTTGGAATTCCATGTAGCCTGATTATTTCATCCATATATTTCTTGGCCAAAGCATTCAAAGAATCTGTCTACTTACTTTGCAAGAAATGTGCTGACTTGGTTAGCCTATCCACAATCACCCATATTGCATCATGTTTCCTACTAGTTCTCGATAATCCCATCAAGAAATCCATCGAAATCTTCTCCCACTTCTATTCCGGAATAGACAAAGGCCGAAGTTTTCCTGAAGGTGCTTAGTGCTCAGCCTTGACTTGTTGACACACTAAGCATCTCTTAGTATTCTCCGCAATATCCTTCTTCATTCCTTTCCACCAGAAATGCTCCTTCAAATCTCTATACATTCTTGTACTCCTCGGGTGCATTGCATAGGGAGCATTGTACGCCTCATCAAGAATTTCATCCTTCAGCTCTTGCATGTCTAGAATGCATAGTTTATTCCCCACCACCATCAATCCATCTTCCCTTACCTCTAATTCTGAAGGTTTACCACTTTTAATCTCTTTTCGAAGCTTGCTTAAATACTCATCCTACTCCTGCAATTCCTTAATCTTCTCATTTAACACTGCCCTCACCCTAAAGTTAGCCGATATAAACCTAAATTCAGCTTATCTCAATGTCATTCGAAGTTTGGCTAATTCCTTCAACAAAGGAAGGTACACTGTCTCCACATGTGCCATGGTCGACTTCCTACTTAAGGCATCTGCTACTACATTAGCTTTCCCCGGGTGGTAGTCTATCATCAAGTCATAGTCCTTCAATAACTCTAACCATCTTCTTTGTCTCAAGTTCAACTCCCTCTGGCTCATTAAATACTTAAGGCTCTTATGGTCTGTAAATACCTTAGTAGCGTCTCCATAAAGATAATGTCTCCATATCTTCAATGCAAAAATTATGGCAGCCAACTTCAAGTAATGGGTAGGATAGTTGATCTCATAAGGCTTTAATTGCCTAGAAGCATAAGCGATGACCTTATCTCCTTGCATCAACACACAACCCAATCCCTTCCTTAAGGCATCACTATACACTATATACCCATCATTACCTGAAGGTAAAGTCAAAATCGATGCACTCATCAATCTATACTTAAGCTCCTCAAAACCCTTCTAACATTCATCTTTCCGCACAAACTTCTGATTCTTTCTTTTCAATTTGGAAAGTGGAGCAGCTATCATGAAAAAGCCCTCCACAAACCTTCTGTAATATCTGGCTAAACCCAAGAAACTCTTCACTTATACCACATTCTTAGGTGCTTCCCATTTCATAACTGCTTCTATCTTCCTCGGATCTACGTGTATTTCGTGCTCTGAAATCACATGCTCAAGAAACACTATTTCCTTTAGCCAAAATTCGCATTTATCGAATTTGGCATACAACTCATTCTTTCTCAATGTCTCTAAGGCAATACTCAAATGCTCTTCATGCTCCT
>JAOSBN010142454.1:0-25790 GCA_027563595.1 Erythroxylum suave | reverse complement strand
TTCTAATTAACCATTAATTAGTGCAAGCCCAACATTCAATCATGGGCTTTAAAACCTCCATTTATATTTCTTACTTTTCTTGATAACCTTTCTCGAAGCCAAATGGGGAATCTTATTGGTAAGCCTAAAATTAATTTAATCTCATTAGAATTAATTCTAACTTATTAACTAAATGTCATTCCACTAAATGCAATTAGTTGAACTCTTGAATTACTAAATATTATAAGAACACATATTTCAAATAAGATATCCAATGACTCTTGAATTACTAAATATTATAAGAACACATATTTCAAATAAGATATCCAATTGCAAAACCTTATTATAGTCATCCGCACAAAAAAAGATAAAATTACCGTTTTGCCCTTATATTGATTTTTCCTTCTAGATCTCCCGTTTACTCTATATGTTGATTAACATACAAGATCTCATCTTGGTGTTAAGACTTGATAGGTAGCTAGTCCATCAAACTCTTGGAGCTAGTTTAATTACTAATCTCCATAAAACATCTAGAACTGATGATGTCACTATAAACTCTTTATTTGAGTGAATGTTCCTTGATACATCTTCCAATTAATAATTCCAACAGGTAGACATTAGATTAATACTCTGTAAAAATCCATTTCGATCATATCAAGAATTATAATGAAATGCATATGAGTTCACCACTCATCAAGATTGTGGTCAATAATAAGCAAATGCTAAAATGTATGTTTTAAGATTAAAGTAACGACTTACTTTATTCATTAAAACATACGTGATTCCATATTCATTTAATAGTGTCATTATTGATAGTTAACTACTATCTGATATGAAACTCATCATTCCCTTGGAGTAAACTCCTTTACTTACATGGAGATAAATCGCAACACTATAGTCTAAACCCTAATTAAGAGACCAACTTGATATTCAACTGTGAATCCATTATTTTAGATTCTTATAATATACATGTTTCCCATACATCTTCATCTATATTTATATTATTAACAAAAGAATCTTGGTTCCTTATGACTAGTTATATTATACTTATACAAATAAAACCAAACTCTTTTGTTTTATTAATAATAAATATTTTTATTACAAACTTGTAACTGGAAGAAGATTAAGTTACATGTACATTTGCTTTCCAGGGCATTATATTTACATAACTCCAACATTTTATGAATGGTATTTATGTAATTAAAGATTCCTAAACAATTGAATAGAGTTTGATAGGGATAGTAATCAAATTAGTGACTGAATTAGTGTAAGGATGTGGTATTAGAGGTAGTAAATTATGGGAAAATTGGTATGAAGTTGGTGTAATGATAAGTGTAGTATTCGAATGAAATGAGGAGAAACATTTACAGGGGCATGATCATAGCCCTCATCTCACGATTGTGACCTGAAAAAAAGGAGTTTCTGTCACGATCGTGACCCTTATAGCACAATTGTGGCCAGCCCTAAAATGTTTCTGTCACGATCGGGGTAGGGACCTCATGATCATGGCCAGACTTATGGTGTTTAAGAGTTGTCCTTTGATTGTTAATTGATTATGAGATGCATATTAAGGAAATGAACTCGGGATTGTCAATGAGCATGCATTATACATAATCCATTTATACATATGTGCGTGAATGAGTACTTATAATTGTGCAAAGTAGTAATGTGTGTAAATGTATGGTTTGCATGATATAAAGGAACAATTAGAGCGACATTCGAGGAAATAAGCTATCTGGAGCAAACTGTGAGTAACCTAGATGGTCTCACTCAATTCATTGTTTGTTTTGATTATGCTTTGAATTATCTTATGAATGTGTGATTGATAGTTTGACACCGGACATTGAAGGTCCAAGGTTTTGACTTATGAATGTGATAATTGAAGTGCTCCTTATATGTGAACTGGATGCAACAAATGTTACTCAACAATTCTGTTAAATGCCAGACTAGGGTCCGATGATAAATGTGTTCTGAATATGATGTGAAATCATGTGATTGATTGATAATATAAAAATGTGAAGCATTCCATTACATGAATGCATGAAAGATAAAAGTAGTTATGACCGTAGTCGCCAGTATAAAGAGCTGAAAGCTCATACAGTGATCAGAGCCTCAGGCTCAGTTGTGAATACAACTGGTATCCACTAAGGGATATGGAACATTATCTGATACAGCCCGGTATCCACGAGGGATATGGGCTAGAAAAAAAATGGTACTTGGTCACAACAACAACAATAATAATTGAAAGCGAGTTTCATGAGCATTGCATACACATTTTAATATATGTGTTTGATTGATTAAAATGTGTTTGTATCTTGTATTTGAATGAGAATGTGATATGTGATGCTCCATGCAAAATGCAAAGATGTGAATTATATGTTATGTATGTTGATGTGTTGCATGAATTGAGTGAACAATCAATGATGGTCACCTCATTAAGTTTTGCAAAACTCACCAAAATTGCATCGTTGATTTTTCAGGACCGAGAGAGGACATTAGTTACAGAGATACCCTATAAGAATCATAATCCTTGTACTTTTGTGAAGAAGAAATGACTCAAAGGTTGGTCAGCTGAGATGGAAGGGTTTAGCTAGACATTTTGTATAATTCCTCTTTCATGTAGCGTATTTTGTATTAGGCTTGATAATGTACATACTCAAATGATATTGGAAACTTTCAATGTACATGTATGGATGTTGAGAGTTGCATTGTAAATTTGGTTTTTATGAAATGAAAAGAGAAATTTGATTTTAAATTATTGTGTCTTTCTTTATGATGTCTTATAAGAGAATAAAGAATGATGATGCCATGATCAAATGAGTGTTGTGAGTGCTCTAACACGTCATTATTATAGGATGTATTGGAATGTCCTCAGGGTGTTTCGGTACATACTCTATGGTAGTGGGGTGTTACACTAAGTACCTGTAATGCTTCTAATTTTAACAAATGTGATATTAATAGCATAATAAAAGCAAGTTCTAGAATCATTCAACTACGCGTGATAACACACACAAAAGAAGTAAAATAGCTGAAAAATTTATGAATATTTTTGTTTTTAGGCTCAAAAGCTCACAAAAAGTAGGTTTATGTGTGTAAATAATATGCAGTTTCATTCAACTTGATTAATTCAATGATTATTAAATATATGACTTATAAAAGCAAATTTATTCTAATTATGTTACCTTTTCATCATAATTCAAAGTAATATTCAATAATGAAAAACAACATTGATGGATAGATTTCTATTAAGACAAGATATTAGTTTATAAAATTCAATAACTAAGATTATAATAAGTTGAAGAAAATAATTAAAATCATTAACTCCTTCCTCACACTTAAAGTTTTACATTATCCTTAATTGACACAGTATACACAAATACAATAGCAAAAAAGTGGATTTAGTACTCTCCTGAGTAAGACAATTTTTTGATTTTGGGACTTTCCATCCAATATTAAACTAACAACCTTGCGAAATAAAAAAAAGAGATCAAATTGCACAAGGAAATAAAAAATAAAGAAAACAAATATGAAATATGAAAATAGAAATAACATAAAATTTAAAATAAAACTTATTCCCATTTAACGCTTGTTTAACATTTTTATCTCAACGTACCCTGCACATTACCGTCATCTAGGATCTATGATCACTGGCCTACTTCCACCCATTTCTCCACATAGTGATTCCGTAGCCTGTAACTAAGCCAAATGTTGAAAGATAATAGCAAGAGCATAATTTACCAAATTAATAAATTTTATCTACTGTATTAATGCTCTTTTTAATGACAAATTGTTAGTAAAATAAGAGATGATAAAACTTCCTGAATCTTTTGTTGATGTAAGCAGGTTGTCTTGAAGGAAATAGGAACCCTCCATACTTAAGGTGGCTACTAATAACTCATAAGTAGTTTCCTTATTTGATTCCTCCGCCAGTTCTTCCTCCACGACCTTTGTCCATTCTTCTTCTTGTTTTTGAACAAAGGTTTCTGTCTCATCTTCTTCAATGACCTCTTGCAACTTCTCTTCTTTCTTTTCTTAGACAAAGGCTTCTTCTTCTTCTTCTTCTGGAAGCTTGTTTCCACTCCTAAGAGTGATTTTCATTCCATATTCTTTAGGATTTATTTCAATAGCTAGGTAAACTCCCCTATATCTAGTCAAATAATATCTTTACCAACTGGTCAATACAATTCACCATAGTTTGTATAAAAGCCTTTGTTTTCTGATGTCTCATGTTTGATTCTTCAACAAAATTAGCCATCATATCTTTGCAAGCAACAATTACCTCCTTTTTTTAAATGTAACCTCATTCATGAAATCGGTCATCATCTCTTCTTCACTTTGAGACATTAAGGAGCTCAGATAGTATGAGGTATTATGCTCATCATATCCAAATGAAGAAAGCCTCGAATTCATGTCAACTAGCTACACTCTTGGCAAGGGATTCTATTAGTTTATCTATAATACTTTCATATTTTTGCTCTTGTTGTACATATTTAGTTAGAGCATAGTCATTCCATCCATAGGCATAAGGTTTGCTCCACTTTGAATTATACATATTCTCGTATGATGCACCTTGAGGTTGGTTGTACATGCGTGGTTGCTCCTATATATAAATTGGTTTCTAACATTCATTATTGTTCCACAAATGTCACAACACAACATGGGTATCAGTTGAGCTTCCTAAAATGAATGAGGAAACTGCTCTTTCCAACATGGTAATGTTACATATTGCAAAGAGACATCGTGGCTTCCATAAGAGTACTATCTGCTCCATCCTTTCATTGTGAGTTGTGGTGATCACGTTAAACTCTAATCCCTAACATAAACCACAAACACACTGCTAATGTAGAGAAGTTCAAAAGATAATTAAATGAATAAGCCAATAATACAACAAGATACAATATAAATAAAATAAAAAATAATGGCTAGAAGAATAACATTCAGGAGTTCCTAATATCACTATCTCGAGAACGACACTAAAAACTTGATTAACTAAATTTTATTTTGTTAATATTGAATTAATCACAAGTGTACAACATAGTTGTACCTAGTACAAGCAAGTATGAGTTGTTCCTATGAAGACAATGATTAGTAATAATTACCTTTCTTCTATTATCTAGCTTTCGGATTTGATTTTGATTTTTAATTAAAAATAATACGTAAAAAATTAAAATAATTTAACAAACAATAATAAACACAATAACAAAGGAAATTACTTAGAAAACAATCGATATCAAGAGTTAATGTCTAGGTAATAAATCCTCCTAAAACTATTAGATAATTAACCTTTTATCATGGAATTATTTTATTGATTGTTGGACTGTGTAAATTCCTATCTTATTCTAATAACTCTCTGAGACTACTAATAACTAATTCATAGGTTTATTAATCAAAATTATTTAGGTTAAAGTTTCTAGGATTGTTTTATTGATTTATGAATTCCACTATTAGGTTTGACCCTAATCTAGAGGATTTATTTCAACCTAACTTTAGTTTTGCAATCAAATCCTTTCAATTATGGTAGACCTATTCATACACAAGATTTCTCAACCTATATGCTATGAAATCATATTATGTACTAATATTCTCGATGTATTAGAACATATATAAAACACATAATTGAATCACATTGGATCAATAAAAGAATCAAAACATATTGTAACACAAACTAGGGTTTATCCTACCTAGATACTAAAAATGTTTAGTTATATATAATACAGAGTGAAATCAAAGATAAACTGGAAGAAAAACGAATAGAAAACAAAGAGTTTATAATCTAAATCTCCATTTCTCTTCTATGAAATGTTCTTGTAAGTTTGAGGTTTGATGTTATAATCTATTGGATCTTTTGAAGATTTCTTCATGTTCTACACTTCTCTGGATCAATATTGTCCTTTTTAAATGTTCTTCAAGTCTAGAATAGGTTTCAAAAGTCTACTCTTTCCAATTGGCCTCCACTCACATCTTTTTATATTCAATTTTAAGGTTCCGGAGATACATGTTCTGAGACACAAGTGTGTACTAGACCATATAGATTCCAAAATCTTCGAAACTCACAGTTTTGCATGGGATGACAGACGTACACTGGCATAGACACGGTTGTATATCTTTAATTTTACTTCAAAACCTTGATTTATGACACGTTTTTATCTGAATTATTCTCTTTTTGATCTATAGATGCAGCTATTACCTATAAATGCACTTGGAGCAAATTTAGTATACAAAATATAATAAAATTACAAAATATCGAGTTAAATAAATAAAATGTTGGTGTATAAATATGGTCAAATATATATCTATTAGGAGCCAAGCGCATTACTAGTCGATCCACAAACACTTCCCTCATCTTCACAAATCTTTTATTTTTTTCTTCCCATCAATTTTAGATTACTATATAAAGGCTCTCCTCTTACATTTCATTTGTTACCTTTTTTATTTAGCATTTCATTTGGCACCTATTTTGTGTTTCATATTGGAGGTTAAGACAAACTACATATAAAAGGACTTCAAAAGCACACATCTAGTGGAAAAATTTTGTGGTTTTCCAATCTATAAATTCTACAAAGACTCGACAAAGAAAAATCTTCATTATACTAGTAACAATATCCAAATGAAAAATGACTAAAACTCATATTAGGGAAACACATTGTAACAATTAGGGGAAAAAATCCATTATAACTAAAACAATTCCATTTCTCAAATATCAACTAGAAAAAAATCCATTATAAAAACTTGCAAAAAAAGAGAATTAAAAAATGGTCAGAAGATGATCAAATTGGAGTCAATGAATAAGAGATAATAAATATAAATACATCCATGATGCAATAACAACAACAAAAATTGATAAAAACCCTGTTGAACCTAGAGTTTGGGGAGGTCCAGTAGATGAATAAATCATGCAAATCTCAAATTTAACAAATAAAACACTGTTTGAAAGCATATCTTCAAGGCTAACAAAGTCAGTCAACAAAAAAGAATGTTAAACAAGATGTAACGATAGAAAGTAATCATAAACAGTCACATAAGTAACAATTTGAACTTGAAAAAATTGTAATAGAAGCAATAACATGAATTTTCTTTGTTGATCTATAAAAAAACCACACAAATGTATGAAAAATTCAAGTATGTACATCTTCATTGTAATATTTAGTGGTAACCCAAATCAGTTACAAGAAAAAAGATTAATATAACAAACCAATGGTAGAAGAAAAAGGTCGAGCTAATCATTATAATCGGGATCACCAATTATTGGCATCACTATATATATATATATATATATATATATATATATATAGACAATCATTATGTAAATCATACCCAATTATAAAAAAATTGTATTAAATGAATGCATGATAATTAACAATAGACATACCTTCATCATCGAATATCTCTTCAAAAAAACTTTTAATTGGATGAATGATCTCCATTGTATTCACATTCTTTATACCTATAATGATATTAAAAAAAATGATATTATGGTAGATGATTATTAAAATTATAAAAGGTAAATACTAACATATCTTAAATTATATAGTTTACCTTGAATATTTTGAAAACCTAACCAACTTCGAGCATTCATTAGGGCTTGTGAACATTATGAGAACTTATTATCTAACTACCAGTATTAAAAGCAGACTTAAAAGCGAATGCATATATTATAACTTCTAATAAGTATCATGCAATTACTTGCACAATTAGATATTGAACTCCATTTGAATTCTATGATAATAATAAATCAAAATGCTTATCAACTGTGGTCACAATATCTATTTTTATATGTTTATCCAACTTTATCATACTATAAAAGTCTTATCCATTTTTTTCCTTAATGAATTACTTAAAACAAGGACAAAAATTTTAAAGTGTGCTTGATGATGATGTATAAAAAAAATTAAAGATGATATTTCAAATTTGTGATCTAGCTCTTTATCTATTGATAATCTTTCAGGTCTAACACAAAAACCATTTTCAGTATATGTCCCAAAAATGGTTTTACATGGGAGGACATAGATCCATGTTGTGAAACTCACATCCATGTTATGTAATTTGATCCAATTTATTCCAACTTAATTCCAAATTTTTTGAATACATTCACTCTTCATTAAGGAGATATAATAAGAGTCGAAAAACAAAATATAAACCAAATTGAATATCAAAATTTATAAAAAAATCCAATCATAAGAAAAATACTTTGAAAATTTTTCTAAAAACATAGTCTATTTAGCACTTGTCAAATTCCTCCATACTTAAGCATTTACATGGCCTTAAGCAAATCAATCTCAAAAGACATAAGCCTAGATAGGTTAGATTATAAAAAAGTTCAACAATTTAATCAAAGAGTTCAAGCATCACCGTTATCAGTTTATTCATTCCATTTATTAGTCACTTATTCAATTTCAATCTAACTAAATAATCTTTCAAATTTAACTTAATTCAAACAAATTCATCACATATATAAATTGGACATAAAAAGAGTAAAATTTTAAATTAATAAGTATTTGGTAAGCTATAATGAAAAAAATAATACAATTTATTGTATTCTTTTTAATGAGTATGATTGGCTTGACTAAAACATCATCTCAACATTTTTATATGAAAATAAATACCTTGTCATGAGTGCCTCCAATTACTCAGTTAGGTCATAATTTTAATTGGCTATCATCACCATTCATAACTTATACCCATTACTTAGATCAAATTTAATATAGAAGAATTTATTTATTCTCATTTTAATTTCACATTTTTTCTCCAATTCACAATCAAAATGGACTAATTAGCCACTTATGAACCTAAAATCAAAAAGCTGAAAATATGTCAACATTATACATTCAACACATCATTCAATCTAATTATTGTTATCAAGACTATTTAATAGGTTTCTAACAAACTACCCATTAGTGATCATATTTGTTAACAGATGCAATCAATTCACAAAACAATATCACTTTAAATATTAACTCAATCTTCTCATTCACCTTTCCTTAAAATTTTCACTTACTAAGATAAATGTAGTTGGATTGATGCTCAAAATAATTACTCCTTAGACTTAAGATGTACATTTTCTTTAATGTAGATATAAGAATAATGAAACTAGAAAATAAGCGGAAAAGAAAGAAATTAGGATAACTAGTTCTCCATTGATAATAAAGTCTCTATAATTGTAGTATAGGAAGTATGAATTGCCAGTAGGTATCATGATCTAATAGTGAAAGACCATCAAAACACCCTTAAATGCATAATTATAAATCATTCATAACTAAAAAACACATGAAACAAAAATAGAAAAATATAAGAACAAACTAAATACTATTGTTAAAGATACTTAAAGGTACTAAAATGAAATAAAAACACCTAAATCCTTGAGTTACCTCTTAACAATCGCTTCTTTATGAGTCTTTTAGCTAGACTCCTTAAATGTTTAACTAATTTAAGAGCCTCAATTGAAAGCTTGGTTCTAATTTCCTTTGATACTTCAATCTTCTCAAAGTTCTTCTTCCCACTCATAATTAGCTTCTAAACATGGTATATTCTTTATTAGAATAGTGCTACCTACCTCTCATTCTTCTCATTACATGATACAAGTCTTTAATAGATCTTTTCTTGTATAATGTACGAAATTTTATAGTTAGTATAATGTACAAAATTTCATTGTTACTCACATCTAGAGAAATAAGTATGATCTTTATGAAAGGAAGGTCTCATGGATTTAGATATTGATTTAAGATAATAGCATGATTTATGTAGCATTGTCCTTATGTTTTGGAAGAGGAATAAGAAATTCTACAAGATTCACAAAGAAATCAAAATTCAAGATTCATGATGATAACTTCTTTTTCTTTTTCTCATTCTCATTTTTATGTTGTTCATGATTGTTTATTCACAAACTAATTGGGATATAAATTTAGGTGGGATGGAGCTTAGGATGTAGTATGTTAAATTGATCTTTTGATTTGATGGATTATCTAGATTTTAAAAATATTTATTCGTATTCTTATAATTAATTGGATTGAAGGAACAAAATTTGAAGGTCTAATTATTTAATTCATACATTAAGATTGAGAAATGATGTGTATGGTTAAACCATAACTTAGGTAAAGAGGGTTAAGTGAGTCACTCAAGAGAGGAATGTGTAATTGATTTTGTTTCGATCTCCTACCCTATAGATTTTTTTAAGCAAGTTCACCTATCACTTTTATAGTATAAGTTATTAAGTGTCGATCCTATATAGTACGAGTACCAGTTGTAACCTTTTTCCTATTATCTAACCTACAAATTATAGGATAATGATTAATGAAATCAAAATCAAACTTAAAATAATAAATTAAAATAAATCAACATAATTGATTAAATATAATAGAGATCAAACTAAGAAATGATCGAAGAAGATAGTGGTACCTTGTTGATGGTAAAACCTATTTACTTGTTTTACACTCAAGAACCATAAGTGAACAAGTTGTAACTTGTAGTTAAAAAGAGTAGATATCGATCCCACAGGGATTGAAGCCTAGACACCACTTAATTTAGACAAAACTTTGTTTAAGAAATGAAATTGTTAAATATGAATAATCTGGAAAAATTAAATTAAAATTAAAAGACTAATGTAAACAATGGACAATACCACAAATGTAGAAAATCTGAATTCAAAAATCAAATTGCTAGAGATTACTTTTTCCCTATTTTGTATCCCTCCTAGTATATTGATAAAATTATGTCTCACCCTAGATTTTTGAATGTACTAGTCACCCTCTCTCAAGGTGTAACTATTTTTCCCTAATTGAATTAACGGAAATCGTTTGAATGATCTCTCAACCTACCCAATGACTCTACCGATTCAACTGGTTATTAAGCCATCGTATAGGTGATCAATTGACTAGTTAAGATCTCTCTTCTAACTATTCAATTAATGTGATGATTGCTAGTCTATAAGTTGCCAACTCTCATTGTACAATCCTACATGAATCTCATCTCACTCACTCTCTCTATTTGTTGCAAGAAGACAATTAAGAACAAAAATTATCAAAGACAATTTCATTCAATTCAATAAAATAGGAGTTCTAACAAAATAGTTCCAAAGCAATCCCTATAATGAAATAAGCCAAACATGGTCTCCATAACATCATCAACAATCAAATAAACTATTTTTACAAAGAATAGAAGATATTAGAATGATAGAAAATGGAATAGAAAGTCTCCTTCTCTTCATTTCCAAAATCTAGAATTTTGGTGTTGATGTGCTATTTTGCCCAATCTTGATGATGATCCTTATCTTCAATCATTCCTTAATGCTCCAAACATGTGTTCTTCACTCAATGATGATGATTCTATAGGTGGGTGTCGTTTCCCTTGAAGATGGAGGCTTAATTGTATTTAAATAGCCCAAAAACCCTAGGTTTAATTAAGCCTCGCAGATTGCCTTTGGATTACACATAGATACACTCTTCATTTTTTCTATGATTCCTATGTCCAGTGGGAATTTGCATGATTCCTACGAACATCGGAATTGGGCACATAATCACTCTTCTTTGATTTTTTGTTCAACCTCCAAGTTGCTTCCTCTTCTTTCTTACATAAAAATAGTCAATTCTTACCCTCAATTAGCATCAAACACACAAGAACAACAATGGAAATCAAACTTAATGAAAACATACAAAATGAAACCTAAACTAGAACAATAAACAATAATTATACTAGAAGGCATATGCCAAATTCCTACAAAGACATAACCTAATGCACAGCTATCAACATCCCTACAATTGAATCTTTGCTTGTCCTCAAGCAAAATAAATACAACCAATACTGCTTCATTTTTACAAAGATCAAAACACACAATCCCTCAAATTCAAGCCAACTCAAATATCAAATTAATGCACATATAATGACTACTTTTTCATTCGTGCACATAAACAAACTCACACTTGGAACAATCACTCAAAGATAAATAAAGATGTAAAATGAATTTTTCTCACAGTTTTCACTCATTTTGCTCAAGTGTTTAAGGGTTAGTGTTTCACTCAAACTTCCTATAGGAAACTACATTACCATAAGCTTGCTACACCAATTCTCCTCTACAAGGATTGCATGCATAAATAAATCAAAATGACTTCTTTAGGGTTGTAATGTGGCGAAAGTTAAGGTGGGTCAAAAGAAGGGAAAGAGGGTTAAGAACAAGCATTAGTAAAGTAAAAAGTAGAAATAAAAATGGGATAACAAAACATAACTCCGAAACATACAAATGTAACTAATATTCTACACTATTGATGCTACTCACCTGTTCTTCCTTTCTCTTCCTTTGGTTTTTTTCTTTTTCTTTATACATGGAAGAAGTATGACTCAAAATAGCACGATGATATACAAATGTAACTTATAAGCAGAAGTATATTCAACTCATCTTAGAAACAAAAATTTCACGACAATCCCAACTAATGTTTTACTTAATACTCTACTAAGTTTGTGAAAAGGGTAGGATAATGAGGTTTAAAGTTTTAAAATTTTGAGTATTTTCACTAACAAAAGGTTAAAGCTCAATAGGGGTAGCAAGGGATAATTAACAGGTAGGTCATTTAAACCAAGGATTAACACATAAAGGGCCTAGATCATCTCAATTAAACATGCATCTAGTAGACTCAAACCAATTCAAAGAAAGTTTGAAGGTGGTACGCAAGTAACACTCAACAAAGAAATGAAATGACTATAGATAGAATCATATGGCTCAATCCTCAATTTAGCTTAAATGAAAACTCATTATGCATCGCTACACTACCTCATTGTTCAAATGTTGATTTGTGACTAAGCTTATGTAACCAACTACTTTTCATCACTCTATATGGTTCACTTTCTACTCAAGTAGCCTAATTCAAGTTCAAACATGCATTTAATCTAATTCCAACTAATATGACAGAATCTCATGGAAATATTTATTAGAGTGACTCAAATGCAATTTCATTGCTAACATAAAGCACCATTGCTGACACAAGGCCAATACAATATGCCTAAACATGCATCCTATTCAACAAAATTTAAGAAAAATACAAGTAAGAAGTCTGATGTCGCCTTCCCACACTTAAAGGTCACATTGTCCTCAATGTAACAAGTTAATCCCAAAGTGAGTAAAAATGCCATTAAACCAAATAAAAATGAAAACAACACAAACAAAAGAAATTGAAACAAACAAATGATATCAAACTAATCAAATGAAAATGAATTCAAACCAAAATTAATGAAATTAGAACTAAAAAAAAGATATAGCACACACAATTGATAAGAAAACAAATAGATGTGAAATAAAATGCACTGAAGGGAAGAAAAGCTTATTCGGATGGTAGTGGCGACGGTGATGATGTAGGAGCTTCAAAGTTGTTCCTCTGATAGAAACTAAGGAACCTTCTTTTTAAACTGTGTTGCTCCTTGTGAACTTGCTGCAAGTCGAGTTCATCAAGTTGGGATGTCATCTATTGTTGATTTGTGGCTACTTGGTCGAGAATCAGTTGATATCTGTTAACTACCACTGGTTCCCTCGTTTCCTCCACTATTACTTCCTCCTTTGGTTCTGGAGCTGCACTGGATATGGAGGGTCAGTCTACGACTGCACTAACACCCCTTCTGCTCCTCATTGTAGTGCATGTCTGAGGATTGCGAAGTTCCATATATTGGACCTCCATAATCTTAGAGCGTCTCAAATAGACTATATCAAATATGCATGGGGAGTAATATGCACATTCTTCGTATGAACATTACAAAATATACCCAAAGTAGAAGAAATATGAGCCATCCCAAAAGACGTGTTCTTTTTATTTATCATACTCATCCCAAAAGACGTGTTCTTTTTATTTATCATACTCATTAGTGATCGAAAAATTCTGTAAGGTGTGTTGATTTTAAGCTTTATATCCATGTACTATAAAAAGAAAAGTTCTTTAGCTGAGCATTTATTAATTTTTGTTTTATTAAATACAATCAAGCACATAAATTTATGTAATAGCATATGCTCAGCGCTTTGGATTAGAGAATTCGGTGTATTATATGAATCAAAATGTTCTTCACCAGTGAGGGTGTTCTAGTAAGCATCAACATCAAAATTTGGATGACAGAATAATCATACATGACAGAATTCATTTTAAATAATTCACACATGACAGAATAATCAAGTTTAAAAACATTTCCATCTAACCTAAACCAAAACAAATCCATTTTAGAGTTATACCTAACTGTTGTGAAAAACTTTAAAGATAGGGTGGCAGAAATAGGTACGTCGCACCGAACAAATCTATTCCACCCTATATTTGCAACTAATTGTTCAAATAGACGTCTCACTCTTATATTTTTTAATACTTTGAAATCCAAATAACTAGGAGAGACTATTGCTTTACTCCTAAAGTCAGGGAAACACGCACCTTCTTCTTCCAAGTAAATCAGAAATAGGGCCTAATAGGTTGCCGCTAAGTTGGTTTTCCCTTTTCCAGAACTTGAAGGCGAAGCTCGTTGTTCGGCCTCTTGACCCTACTCGTCCTGAGTGGAGCAATTATGAGAAGAAAAACTACTAAAATGAAAGAGAGAGAGTGAAATTCGTATTTTAGAGAGAGAAAATAAAATCCCACTTAAATCCTTGTGTTTTTGAATGATTGATGCATGAAAAGAGTGAAGGAATGTAAGATTAATGGAAAGGGATGAAAAAAATACCAAGAATCTAGATGAAAAATGAAGAGTTTTAGAGAGTGGGAGGAGACAAAATCATGTTTTAGAGAGAGAGGGATTGAAAATTTGAAAGTGGGTGAGAGAAAAAAGAGGGTGGGAAACTTAAGTTCCCCTCCAGATGGGATTCCTATGCACCATCCTCACAATTCCCACGAGTATAGGAATCACTACAATTCCCACGGACGTGGGATTTCTCTCTAGAAATTTTCTGGAGAGATTTCCCTTGTCGTGGGAATTGAAAACATGGGAATTGGTGATCCTCACAACTTCAAACCTTCTTGCAAGCTTATATGTACTCCCTATGATTCCAAAACCTACAAACGCATCAATATAATATCATCAACAAGAAATTTGAAAAGAGAACAAATTGAAATCTAAATAAGATCAACATAAACATCAATCAAATCCAATTCTAACATGATCATAACTAAAGAATTGAAATTAACCATTAATTAAATGAAACAAACAAAGGCTAGTTTACTCCCATAGGTTGCCTCCCATACAACACTTCTATTACCGTCAGTAGCTTGACTCTCCGTTTTACTTATGATGGCGTGTCAAACTAACAAAAATAAATTCCTACTTTAGAACACTTAATCGAGTAAAGTGGTGAATAGGGTCGAACCACAGAGACCAATGTAGCAATTGTTTATTTGTGTGAAAACAATAAAAATAAAAATAAAAATAATTGATTTGGGGATGAATAATTTTAGAACACGAAATCACGTAGTAATCATGTAGAAGGAAATTACAAATAAAGATTGAAAACAATATAAAGATAAGCCTAGCCAAGGTACTCCTTCGTTTGATATTGTAACTTGATCATAGACTCAAAAATATAAATTTCGCTCATTCTTATGGACAAAGTTATAGCAGACAGTGAATAGCACATATCAACCAATCTATTCGTAATTATTCGATAACCCTGAGTAAAGCTCCGCAGATTATTACCCTAACCAATTAGACTATTCCCGAGTAAAGCTTTGCAGAATATAATCTATGGTAGCCGTAGGCTCTAATGGACCCTTGTCTTAGTCAATAGAATCGGAAAAGCTGCAATCTATTTAGACTAAATTATTTAATCTCATTAATTTCTTAATTGAAATTAATTCGCCACTTCGATAGACAACAATCATGGATTAACTAATCTATTCAGAAATTTATCATCAAGTCAATCAATTAATAGGCTTAATTAATCAACAAACCCGATAATAATAAATCCATTAAAGTGAGGAGATTAGATAAACATAAGAGGTAAATGAAAACAATTAAATCAAAGGAGTCTCACGAACTACATAAATCAAATGTAAGGTACCTTGTCTAGATTAAAAGTTAGCTGCACATAACTATATTAAAAGATAAAACTGATTGAGAAAGTCGTCCTTCTAGTGTTGTCGTCGTTTTCTCAAAGTTCCCACAGTTGATTGTGAAAGTTAGGTTTTGTTCCTTTTGTTTTTGTTGTTGTCGCTATCCTCTTCTCAAAAAGTGAGTCTTCACCCTTTTAAAACAAAAACACATAAGTCCCTCTTCAATCTTCAAGTTTCTGCCGCTGTTCACTTTTCATAAAGTCAAGTTGTTAAAAAAACTCTCAAAGTTATTGCCGTCGTTCCCCTCTCCAGGTGAGTCTAGGTCTTCTTTTTGTCAATAAATGTAGTGGGCCCCTCCCATAATGGTCTAGACTTTTTAATAAATAAAATGGGGCCCAATTAAATGTCAAAATAAAGCCCCCATGAGTCACAAGACAACTTGACTTCGTCAACAAAAGAGCTGTGTAATTGAGGCCCAAATCCTAAGGTAATTAAGTCAAAATTCACAGGTAGCAATCTGCCAACTTTGTGTCACCTTCAACATGGTCATGTTGAAATCCTCTCTAGTTCCAGATTAGCCAATTTCACTCCAAATTGCATCACTTTGGTATTTCATCACTTAGAACATACAAAAACATGAATTACCATAAAAACATAAGCGAAATATCATAAAAGCTTATCAAAAGAACATAAAACACAAACAATTAACATTTACAAAATGCAAGTTATCAACTCATAATGGTTCAAATGATCAGAATGATAGTGTTGCATAAATTGATCTCAGACTTTTTATAAGGGCTACCTTATTTGGGCTTCACCTTTCTTACTGTTTCCTTTTTTTGCCTTCTCTTACACGTTCGTTTCTTCTTGAACACATTTCCGGGGTACTCAATGTTTTTCCATCCTCCTTGAAGTTTGGGTTCCTTGATGTCCATCGGGGGTAGATTAGGTTGATAGTTCTTCCTCGACATTGTGAATGTTAACTAATCCTTTCCTACTCTCAGTATTAACTCACCTCCATCAACATCAATAATTACACGAGTTGTAGCCAGAAACAGTTACCCAAGAACCATCTAGTTTCTCATCTTCACAAGCATCCAATATGTAAAAATCAACTTATAAATGTGTAGTTACACATTCTTGATAATCCCCTTCGGTAGATGTACTATTATGTTAGTCATTTTCACTAGCGTCTTAGTCGACTTTGACTCTCCTAGACCTAACTTTTGACCGAATAAGTACGGCATCATGTTGATACCTACTCCCAATCCGTAAATGCTCGGTCTATCTTAACTCTATTTATACTACACAGAATGAAGAAGTCCCTTGGATCTTCTTTCTTTTGTGCTACATGTGGATTGTCTTCTGGTATGTGCTTGTTAACCTTTTCCTTCAGTGTTCTCTTTAACATAAGCTTTGTCTGGAGTTGATTTGTTATGTCTGTCATCTTGCTTAACTCCCCTTACTTAGAATTCCTAGCTATTCCACTTGAAGATGGCTTCTACTAAGAAAAAATTTGATGGGGAAGTTCAAGTTGAAGTTCCTTAATCGGCTCACTTACTGGTCTATTCAGAAAGACTTCCAACACTATTTATTCTTCTTGCTGGTTTCCATCTTTCTCCCCATGTTTGCTTTCATTTTTCTCTATCCGAGTAATGACCATGATTCTTTCCTTCGGATTCACCTTAGTGTTGCTTGGTAGACTACTTGCATTTCGTGAAGATAACGCATTAGCTAGTTGGCCTACCTAAACTTCCAGATTGTGGATAGATGATGCACGATTCCTCAAAATCTGGTCAAATTTTGCTTTCATCCTCTTCTGATTTTCCTCTTAGCTTACATGCATCCTCTTATGATTCTCTTCTTATGCTACCAGTTTGGACCCTAAGACTTCCATCATTTTATCCATTTTTCTCTCCAACGCTTCGATTTGATCTTGCTAGAATCCTGACAGTCCTTATGGTCTTTGTTGGTCACTTGCATTATCGTTATCCAAGAAAAGTTTGGGTGGTTTTTCCAACCTGGATTATATGTATTTGAATATTGGTTATTACCTCACTGCGACATGCCTAAGTAGCTTACCTGTTTGATCCCGCCAGCTCCCAATAGGAAACATTCTACTGATTTGTGGTTGTTCTCCCCGCATAGCTCACACTATGCTGGTATTGCATTAACTGCTGAGGTAGACGCTCCTTGCATGTTGTTTAGCTGCTTCATCAAAGCTATGATTTGAGCCTGCAAGGTAGTAACTGAGTCAATAGGTATCATAGCTTTTTATTCTTTCTGTCCTTGTCTACTCCTCTCACTTGACCACATGTAGTTGTTGCTTGCCAACTCATCCAATAGATCATGAGTTGCTTCCACTGTCTTCCTCATCAGCGAACCTCCAGCTGTTATATCTATTATGCCCTTTGTGCTCAGATTCAATCCATTATAGAATGTTTGAAGCAGAAATTCCTTCGGGAGGTTATGATGTGGACAACTCCTCTAAATTTCTTTAAATCTCTCCCAATCTTCATAGAGAGATTCTCCATTACTCTGTTGGAAATTTGATATTTCCTTAATAATCCTCATCCTCTTTGACAATGGAAAATATTTGGCGAGGAATGCGTGGGCAAGCTGCTCCCAAGTCGTGATTTGGCCTAGATTCAAAGAATTGTACCATGCTTTAGTCCAATCCTTCAATATAAATGAAACTAGTCTAAGCTTCACTACATCGTTGGACATTCCATTGAATTTGAAAGTGTCACAAATCTCTAAGAAGATTGCAATATGGGCATTTGGATCCTCATTGGATAACCCGTAGAACTGCACATAGTTTTGGAGGATATTGAATAGCGCCAACTTTATATCAAAATTATTTGCCTGAACTATCGGCCTCGCCACTCCTTGAGGATTAATTAAAATGCTATGGATGAACAATTGAGTAGTTGAGATCTCTCTTCTAAATATTCAATTAACGTGATGATTGCCAATCTATAGGTTGCCAATCTATAGGTTGCCAACTCTCGTTGTACAATCCTACATGAATCTCATCTCACTCACTCTCTCGATTTGTTGCAAGATGACAATTAAGAACAACAATCAACAAATACAATTGCATTTAATTCAATAAAATAAGAGTTCCAACAAAATAGTTCCAAAGCAATCCTTACAATGAAATCAGCCTAACATGGTATCCATAACATCGTCAACAATCAAATAAACCATTTTTACAAAGAAGAGAAGAGATTAGAATGATAGAAAATTGAATAGAAAGTCTTCTTCTCTTCTTTGGCAAAATCTAGAATTTTGGTGTAGATGTGCTATTTTGCCCAATTTTGATCATGATCCTTGTCTTCAATTCTTCCTTAAAGCTCCACACATGTGTTCTTCACTCAAGGATAATGATTCTACAGGTGGGTGTTGTCTCCTTTGAAGATGGAGGCTTGTATTTAAAGAGCCCAAAAATCCTAGGTTTAATAAAGCCTCGCAGATTGCCTTCGGATTACAATTCCCATGTTCGTGGGAATTCGACTGATTCCTATGAGCATGGGAATTACACACAGATGCACTCCTCATTTCTACTATAATTCCCAAGTCTAGTGGGAATTTGCGTGATTCCTATGAACGTGGAAATTGGGGACATAATCACTCTTCTTATCTTCTCTTCTTTTATCTTTTGTTCAACCTCCAAGTTGCTCCCTCTTCTTTCCTACACAAAAATAGGGGGGGCGGTTGGCTCACATGGAGGAATGGTAATAGGAATGAGAATGAATATAGTGAGGAATGAGAATGAATATTATCATTATAATTATGATGGTTGGTAAAGAGGAAGAAATGATTACCATTACCATTGACAGTGGTTGTAAAAATATTGAAAAATAAAAATTTATCAAATTTTAATTAATTAATTATATTGTAATTAATCAATTACAATATATTGATTAATTAAAATATTTAATTAATTTTAACTAATTATATTTTAAGTAATTAATTAATTATATTATAAATAATTAATTAATTATATTTTAAGTAATTAATTAATTATATCATAACTAATTAGCTAATTATATTTTAATTAATTAATTATATTTTAATTAATAATAACATTTTAATTGCATATATCATAATTTATTATATTTTAATTAATTCATTACAATATTCTAATTAACGAATGAATTATATTTTAATTAATTATATTGTAGTTAATTAATTATTAATAATATTTTAATTAATTAATTACAATATTTTAATTAATGAATGAATTATATTTTAATTAATTATATTGTATTTAATTAATTAATATCAATCTTTTAATTAATGAATGAATTATATTTTAATTAATTATATTGTAGTTAATTAATTATTAATTAATTGAAATATTGTAATTAATTAATTAGTAATAATATTTTAATTAATTATATTGTAATTAATTAATTATATTATAATTAATTAATTACAATATATTAATTAATGAATGAAATATGTTTTAATGAAATATATTTTATTAATTAATTATTAATAATATTTTAATTAATTAATTATTAATGATATTTTAATTAATTAATTAATTAATTATATTTTAATTAATTATAATGTAATTAATTAACCCATTCCTCTATAACAATGATACCCATTCCTCTAGATTAGGAGAGGAATGGAGTATTACCCAAAAGTGGGTATATCAAAATAATAACCCTATAATCGTATCCTCTTACCAAACTCAATTTTTCATTCCATACCTATACCCCTTTTTCCATACCCTCCAAACAAGCACCCCCTAGTAAATTATATTACCTTCAATTAGCATAAAAAACATAGGAACAACAATGAAAATCAAACTTAATGAAAACATACAAAATGAATTGTAAACTAGAACAATAAACAACAATTATACTAGAAAACATTTGCCAAATTCCTATAAAAACATAACCTGGTGCACACCTATCATACCTAGATAGTGAAACCTGTAGGACTTCTCATACAAATAAGACTTCAAACATCAAATTTATTCTAAAGTTCATTTGACCATAAAAATTCCTTAATTATGCTAATATCTTTATCAAGATTTTTAACAACCAATTTTAGGTTGATTAAATGAAATCTCTTTACAATTGTAAACCCTATAATTGCCTTAATCGATATATGATTTTCTATATTAGATTTGACCCTAATCTAAAATATTTATGTCAACCTATCTTTAGGTTTGCATGTTACTCTTTTTGATTTTGCTTTATCAATTTATAAAAAGTATTTTTAAAATCTCAATTGTACGAAATCTAGTACGAATTAACATATTGGCAACATTAATTCAAGAAAAACAAACAACACATGATCAAATCTTAATGAAACTATAAATTTATAACACTGCACAATCTATTATGGAGTTCACCTTATCTAGATAACACAACAATTTAGTTATTTATAATGAAAGAAAATAGTAAAAACTTAAGTAAAAATAGAAAATCAAAAGAAGCATGATGAAATATATTTTAATCTTTATGAAATTCACTTTAAATAATTGGAAACCACTCTAAATACATCTCCTTTTTAGTTCTTTGTTCTCTCCATCACTCAAGGTTATCTAATTATGCTTCATGAGCTTCTTCTATGATTTTTTTTGGTAAATCAGGATATTTAATAAAAAATAATAGAGAGTTATGTACAAATCAAGAGATTGCCAAAGTTGTAAATCTCTTAGTAACCCGAAAAGAGAAGCCTTATCTAAGAACATGAGGAAAAAGGTGTGTCTTTCGAACTGAAACAACCCCCATAACCAGCCTTACATATTTGCAAACCAAGTTGACCTTATAAGTAGGTACAACTAAACAACAACATACTCATATATAGATTAACTAAGAACAACAACAAAATAAACAGATCATTCATTCTGCTAGTCAAGCTAGAACCAGCATAGAGGTTATAGTATGTTTTTTTTGATGAAGTCACTTTTGCCTATCTGCCTATAGGAATTTTGCAAGAAAGAGCGGGCACAAACTGCTAATAGATCCTAATTTGGGAAAGGGTTCAACTCTGGGATAAAGTACATAGAGATAGCAGAATTTCCTTGGCAACACTTGCCTTTACTTGAAAAACAAATCTGAAAATAATATTAACCAAAAGAATCAGAAACTCCACAATTACCTTCTCTCTGTGTTTAAGCTAAGTTGTTCCATAACTTGGAAGATCACTCGAGTGACAAGGCCCCCCTCTTCCATGGCTTTATTTCTAAAGGTTCTATGGTTTCTTTCGGACCATAAATTATAAATAGTAACTGATAGAAGGACAATGAAGGTATTTGGATCCCAATTTCTGAAGTTATGTTGTTAAGTGAACCAATTTAGAATGGACTGGAGGTTAACCAAATTTTGAATGTATAGAAGTGGTTAAGACAATGTGACCACATTAAATTAGAGAATGGACATTCAAAGAAAAGGTGGTTAATAGACTTATTATCCAAAGAGCAGAGGGAGCAGTGATTTGGGATATAAGAATAGAGGATCTTATCCCTGGGTTGTAGCTTCTCAAGAAAAGCTAACCACAAGATGAAGGAATGTCTTGGGTTTGTTTTGTGCTGCCACACTAGTTTATGCCAAGGCACATTTAGGAGTGGAGCTCTAAAAAATTTATTGGCTGAGGCATTTGTGTAGGCTTTTGACTAGCAAGCCATTCCAATCTATCCGATTGGGAAGAATCTGGTGAGTACCTTGGTCGTTCTGGCATACGAATGATCTCATTTGTGAAGGTCAACAGCACCAGCCATGTTCTTCTATGACAGCTACTACTTTTATAGTCATCGGTAGGTCAGATCCATTAATCGCTCTCAGAGTGGAAGGATCCTTTTGGACACCTCTCGGATGCTAAGGATCCTCCCATAAGAAAGTAGAGGTCCTATTTCCTATCCTAAATTTGAATTGGTTCCCAATGATATCTCTAATTTGAAGAATCTTACTCCAACTTCAAGAACTGTTATTAGTAGGAATAACACTCTAGAAAAATTTCCTTCGAAGTGTAAAGGTGTGCCAACTTAACCCACAAGGCTCCCCTATTATTAAAAAGAACCCATATTCTTTTTCCCAACAAGACATTATTCCAAGTTAGCAAATGTTTAAACCCTAGACCACCATCCTTTTTAGATCCACAAAGGTCATTCCATTTAACTTTTGTATGAGTCTTAGGCTCTACCATTCCAAACCATAAAAAGGTCCTAAGTTTGGATCCTATTTCTCTAAGAATGGAGGCAAGAAGGATGAAATAACTGGACCAAAACACCTGAAAAGTAGAGAGGACTGAGATAACTAGTTGGAGTCTACCTGCATAGGATAAGGATTTATGGGTCCATTTATTAACCCTGGCATCTATTTTCTCTAGAAGTGGTAAGCAGTCTCTTCTAGAAAATCTACTTGTAATCAGAGGAACTCCTAGATACCTCAGAGGAAAAGAACTTCTTTGAGCCCATAGATAGTTTCCATCTGGTGAGTCATATGATCCATATTAGGGGACAAAAATAATTGGCTTTTACTAAGATTCATATCCAGACTAGAGAAGTTTGAGAAAGTGCTTAAGCAATTTAGTAGTCTACTCACCGATGTCAAATTAGCATGACAGAATAATAAAAGGTTGTCAACAAACAAGAGATGTGTTTAAGAGTCTTGCACCTCCAGTGGTATTTAAAAGAAGAAATATCAGAAACTGCGACATTCAGATTCCTTGAGAGGACTTCCATACAGATAATATAAAGATATGAAGACAGAGGATCTCTTTGTCTTAACCCCGACTTTCCACTAAAAAATTTAGTAGGGGTGCCATTGATCAGTATAGAGTAAGAGGGAGATGTAACACACTCTATAATCCATTTGATAAACTTTGGAGGGAGGCCTACCACTAATAACACATTTAAGAGAAAATCCCATTGAATAGAATTATAGGCTTTTTCCAAATCCACTTTAACCGCGCATCTTTGATGATTATTAGGAAGATGGTAGTTCTTAAAAATATTTGGAGCCAAGAGCATATTGTCCCCTATTCAATGGTTCTTTAGGAAAGCACTCTGATTTAGACTCATAATTTAGGGTAGAATCTCTCTGAGTCTATTGGCCATGATTTTAGTGATCACCTTATAGATCAAATTACAACAAGATATAGGTTTGTAATCAAAAACATTGGAAGGATGAGTCTTTTTTGGAACAAGAGAGATAAAAGTTGAGATAAGCTTTTTTAGTAGCTTACTATGTTAGAAAAATCCTGTATTTCCCTAGTGACATCATCCCAAATAATGGAACAAGTTTTTTGATAGAAAACACCATCAAATCCATCCGGTCCTGGGGCCTTATGAGGATTGAATGAGGAGAAAGCCTCCCTAATCTCCTGCACTGAGAATTTATCTAGGAGATTGTTTCTAAGGTGTTCAGGGATTGGATGAGGGAAAACAACATCCGTATACTCCTTAGAGGAGCCTAGGTCTTTCTTATTCCCAATAGAGTTTTTGAAAAAAACTTGGAAATTTTGTTTGATTTCTTCTAAGTCAACAATCTTATGATCATTTCCCTCCACTAACGAGTGAATGTTGTTCCTGTTTCTATTTGCTAAAAGTAAGTTGTGGAAGAACTTAGTATTCCTATCCCTTCCCTGAGCCACTTAATCTTGGAAGATTGTTTATAGAAGCACTCTTGATCATTTAAGGCTTTAATCAAGTTTGATATGGCCTCATTTTCCTCTAGGTCCAGTGAAGTCCTATCATTATGAAGACTCATTTGATCTTGGTTCTTTCGAAGGACTGTTTGAGAATGCTCAACCCTAACAATTACATCCCTAACTTGATTTGAGTTTAGGGATTTTAGCACTTTTTTTTGGCTAATTTAAGCGTTGAAACCACACAAAACGTAGGAGTACCTCATACAGTAGAAGACCAAACATCCTTTATGATCTGAAGGGAAGTGGGCTGGGAGGATAGGAAATTGAAGAACCTGAAAGGGGAGGATCTCTGCTTCTGGGAAGATAATGACTTGATTACTAATAGAGAGTGGTCTAAAATGTTGGGATTAAGAATCTCACCATAGGATCTAGGAAACCTAGTAATCCAACCTGAATTGATTAGGGCTTTTTCCAATTTCCTAGCAATATAGAGGTTACCAGATTGTTTATTAGACTAGGTAAAACTAGGACCACTAGAATTTAAGTCAAACAATCCACAATCCTGTATACATTTCCTAAAGTCATTCACACCATTAATGGCTGAGGAGCTAAAAGGTCCTGCCTCATGAGAAAATAGTATAGCATTAAAGTCCCCTACTATAATTGACGGTTGACTCCCAACAATGAGTTTAATATTCAAAAGGGTAGATCAGAGGTTTTTCCTATGATTCAAATTATTAAACCCATAGACACAAGTGATAAAAAAGTTAATGCACAGTTTATAAGGGTCATCTCCAAATGAATCAGTTGATCAATTGTAACTAAAGAGGAGCATGAGTACCTATTTGGGTTCTAAGCTAGCACTAATCTAGCACTAGAAGCTCGATCTAAATTATTGAAGAACTACCATCTAGGAAAAATAGACGAACTAATATAATTCAAAAGGGAACAAGACTTAACCTTAGATACTATCAAACACACAAAAGAAATAACCATCACCTTAAGAAAGGATTTCATAGCTAGCTGTTTTTTGGGTTATTAAGACCCTTTATGTTCCAAAAACCTAAATCCATCATAAAAACAAAACTAAAACTTGTTGGAGTTATGTAAATATAGTGCCCTAGAAAGCAAGTGTATTTACTTATAACTTAAATTTCTTCCAGTTACAGTTTTGTAATGAAAATATTTATTATTAATAAA
>JAOSBN010142429.1:0-25796 GCA_027563595.1 Erythroxylum suave | reverse complement strand
CTTTCTTTTAATTCCTACCACCATATAAAATTCAAAAGATACCATATTAGACTCCAAAAATTCCTAATTCATAAATTTTAATTTATTTTCATACTTGATAATTTAATAAAATAAAGAAAATAAAAATAAAACAGGATCCAACATACTTCATCTTAAAATAAACCATTTCTAGATTCAACAATCGCCATAACAAAGAAATCTTCATCATCTTGTTCCATTTAAATTTGGAATAACACTTCTTTATTTACACTCCTATTTTGTTGTGTACTAGTTTCATAGTTATAACTAACAATAGATTCATATTCTTCACCGTCTATTATAGGATTTTCATAACCATGCTTATAATATACATCAACATTATGGTAGTTCATTTTTTGTGTTTAGTTAAGTATTGACAACATATTCTTATCCTGATGTAAGTTCAACTCTTTTAAGCTTTTCATTAACTTTTAAGGAAAATTTTAAAATATAAATACCACTCAATGTGGTCCTCTAACACCCCTCTTCTTACTAATAAGCTAAGTTTATTAACACCCATATCCTTCTTTCTTTTGATCTTTACCCCAATATATTTATTATTGTCATTTATTTTTAACACTATATCATAATAATATTCAAAATTTAGCAACATCCACGTTACAAATGGTTGGAGTATTAGTTTCCAACAAAACATATTAAAATTCTTTTCAATTAAATAAACCAAAGATATAATTTACTAAAAAAAACAACCTCCAAGTATCAAAAGCATTATTAGGAATGATATATTAAGTGAAATTAGTTTCCTTTACTTTGATCTTTAGCCAAAGTATAGGAAACATACATATTTAATGTCAAATTTGATGAACTGACATTTCAATTACCCTTACAAAAACTTTTTATTTTCATTAGGTGTTAGATAGGTTTCTAAAGAAACATGAACTTATGATTTAAGTAAATAATGTTGTTAGGTTGCTAATGAATTATATACTACATATATTTAAAAAAATTAGTTGAGGTTAAACACATCACCAAATTGGCCAAATGATGTCAAATACGCTTTTTTTTAAGTAATATGTAATACCTTATCTTTCAAATGATTTGATCCATGCCTTAATTCAGTGGTGTTACTTTTTCTTCAAGAGCAAAAGTAAAATTAGTTATGGTTTACATGAACAATTATCTATATTGAACAATGTTTATAGAAAGCTCAACTATGCAATCCCTGATGAATACAAGAAGAGTAACAAAATTTTTACCTCGTCATCAAGGATGCCGTATTTAACGTATAACATATACTCATCTACACCCAGAGGATGCTAGATTGCAATTTTAATGGAGACAATCTATCAAAAGAATCAAAGAACTCAATCTAACATCTACAAACATCTCCACTCTTGAAGATTTCATTGAATAAGTTTACATTAACATCAATTAGGGGGTGCCAAAAGAATATAAATTAGAAATAATAAAGTTCTCTATGGCATTTTCTTTTCAAAATTTTCAAGTCACTAAATAAGAAAAATTTGAGAGATTTAAACTAAAATAGAAAATAAAAAACACTCTCTAAAAAATGAGTGAAAACAAAACTATGATGTTGAATAATAACTTAGATTTCGAAGAGTGACAAAATTAGGTAAAGTTTGAGATTTTTTATCATTTACCCTAATAACATTTATTATTAATTATGAACACCATTAATTTAACTAATCTTATACTTAACTTAGTGCATTAAAATATATTTATTTAATAATAAATTATTGTTATATTTTAAAAAAATTCTCGTACATCACATAGTTATCTTGCGAGGATAGGGTGATATCTCTTAATTGTAATTTCGTCAAATGAGAATGGATAACACCTTTAAAAAGTTGCCCATGTTTCCATAACTATCATTTGAATTTTATTTATCCTCAATGTTTATATTGCCTTTCATTTATTTACAGGCACTAATTAAGATTCTTTTGCTTGCTTTATGAAATCTCGATTGGTTAACTTATACAAACTTCTAAGTAGTCAATGGATCAACATAATAAATTAGCTATATGGTTGAGTTTCATACCACTTCTTAGATCTTGGGATTAGTTTCTCTATATTGCAAGCTTCTTTTGAGATAAAACTTTAACATATCCAAAAATCTTATTAATAAATATACAAGGCTTATCATTGCAAACTCTAAATACGAAATCTTGAAACTTAATGTAATTGATTTGTAGCCAAACTATAAGGAATTTAAAACTAAATTTAGAGATAGAAAGTTGGCCCAGTGATTATATGAAATCAAAAAATAAAGGTATAAAATAATCTTGACCTATCATTATGAAGAGCTTAAGCCAAGATTATAAGATTATTTGAATGTCAAATGTGAATAATTTGATAAGTTCGAAGAGTTTCTCAAAGACCCAAAGAGAAAACTCCCATAATTGTACCAATGATCAGAGTTAATTATCTACCACTGAAAAAAGACTTACCTTAAATATTAAAAGACAAAACTATGTTTTTTAAACATAAAGTGAAAATAGGGTTTCGAATGGAAAAACCTGGACCATGGTCATGGGTTGGACATTTTAATGTCATTAAGGAATGGCTTATATCTACATCCGTGATTGGAGATGGTGGGTCCTCTTATATCTTTGGAGAATTAGGAATAGCCTAGAACACCCTGTGGGTATAAAATGTAGATCTATTTGTAAGTTCTAAAGATAGACATGATCTAGGTCACACCTATACTAGAGACCCTATCTTACCATTGAATTGCATAATGTTATATAAGATAATTCATAGCCATATTAGATGTCGTGTTCACATCCAAGTCTTCTTTAACCTTAACTTGCATAAAGATAATCAACACTCGTCTTTTAATTTTGCTTAATTCCATAAGTGTAACCACTTCTCTTGCATCTTAAAACATCACTTAGGAAACTCAAAAGATTAAAGACATCTTGACTATCATTCTCTCTTCTTAGAAAAGATTTATCATTGAATCATCACCTATATCAAAAGGAATTAAATAAAAAACATTAAAAGTATCAGTTACATTATATTTATTTAGAAGATCTAATATATAAGCATTATAATTTATTCATTGAATAACATGAAATGGATCTTCTCCTATTAGTTGAAATTTAAATCTTATTTGATTGAGAAATCTCTCCTTTCTCATATATACCCACACCACTGCACTTGGTTCAAAGTTAAATTCTTTCTTTCTTTGTTATCCTTAGATGCATATTCTTTATTTTTCATTTTAATACGTCGTCATAAATTTATATAGTCACTTCACCATTTTATCTTTCCTTTTACCACCTAAGTGCTAGAAATCAAAAGTTGTATATTGCATTTTTTTTCTCATTAAACAACATTCATGGCCCAGTTATATATGCTTACAGTGTAAAAAACTAGAGATAAACACAACCTAAAAATAAGGGAAAGCAGGTAACATGTACCGCTAACATCTAAAAAAGTTTTTCAATAGCTAAGTAAAATGATCAACCCATTAACAAAAATATAACTTAATATAAAAAATTTAAATAATAAACCATTGCAACCCTTACTTCTAAAAGAATAGGAAATAATTAAATAGTAGTTTGAAGCATTTTAATCAACACTCTCTTTTGTTTCAAACTTCATGGAGCACTTCTCTATATACCTTCGGAAGCACTTCTTTTCAATATGTTGCACTTCTCTTTATCACAACCAAATTTATTAATGCACTTTATCACCAAATTAATTTTTGAAGCACAACTCTCTATGGTACACATCTCACCAACTATTATAAAAAGGAATTTCTTCTTTTATCACTTATGTCATATTTGTTTTTCTTCACTTTCAAATTTGCAATTATTTTAGAATTATCGACATCTCTGACATTTGTAACATTGAGGTTTTTTATTATAATTTTTTTTCATGACTAAACTTCTTACAATTGCTGCATTAAGGAACATTTACAATTTCTTTTGAGGATAAAATAAGCTCCATTATTTTTTTTCCTAGTTTTGTCACCCCTCATTGGTCTCCTTTGGTCCATAGCTTGAACAACATTAGATAACTCTACAAAGGTTATATTTAATAGATCTTTAGAATTTTTAAATGATGAATTTTTCACTTAACCTTTCAAGAATAGTCACAAAAACTTGTCTACTACTTGTTGGCTAGGAAATTCTTCACAAAGTGATTTGATTCGATTGACAAATGGGCATAAGCTTGCTTCCATATTCCTTGACAGCTTCAGATTTCTTCATCTTTAGCATCTCAAATCCTCTCTTGATATTTAAAATTTATATCAACCTAATTTGATTGTTCCCTTCAAACTCTTCTTTAAGCTTCTCCCATACTACTTTAGATGATTCACAAATCATAATTCTTGTAAAAATTCCCTCTGGCATAGTCGAATGTAATAAGGAAGCACTTTGGGTTTCCTTGCCATTTCTTCATCATACGTTTTTACTTAATTTAGTGTGGGATTTTCTAGAAGAAGGATAGGATTAAAATCACTTTCTATAACCTCCTAATTTTCTCCAAAAATATGGATATAAAGAGAAAATTTATTTGATGCCATTGCACCAAAGGTTAAGCACTCACAAAAATATTTTTTTTTACTATAGCCTCACAAGCTGATAAAAGCCCTAGAGCTCTGACACCAAAATTGTTAGAAATCAAAATACTGAGGATTGCAATTTTTGTTCATCAAACAACTTTCATGGCTTAGTTATATAGGCTTATAGTGCAATAAACTAGAGATAAACCTAACCTTAAAATAAGGGAAAGTGAGTAACATGTCCTACTAACATCTAAAAGGTTTTCTAACAGCTAAGTAAAATGAACAACTCAACCCGCTAACTTAAATACAACTTAACATAAAAAATTCAATAGTAAACATATGCTTAAATAATAAAACACTACAACCATAACTTCTAAAAAATAGGAAATAACTAAATGGTAGTTTGAAACATTTTAATCAACACTTACCCTTTCTTAAATTATTAAATAAATTAAAACAAATAAAGTTAGTGGATTAAAACCTTACATAATCTCAAAAGGTGAATAGTTAATAGTGTTATGAACAATTCTATTATATGCAAATTCAATTAATAATAACAATATTTCTAAATCTTCAAATTCTTTTTAATGATAGCATGTAATAAAGTAGTTAAAGTCTTATATTTTACCATTAGTCTAATGGTGACAAGTAGTTGAAAATAACAATTTAGATACAATCTTTTTCCATAAAACCTTTTAAAAGTAGCTAAGGAATGTAACATCTCTATTAGACACAATACTCTGAAAAATACTATAAAGTCAAATTATTTCCTTAAAGGACAAATCAATTATATTTGTTACACCATCAGTTTTATTACATACAATAAATATATCATCTTAGAGAAACCATTAACAACCATATGAATAAAATCTTTACCCCCTTTTGACCTAGGTAAACTTAAAATGTAACGTATATAAATATTAACACATAGTTCACCAAGGACTAGAAAAGGAATAAACAAACCATGTAACATAGCTTTAGACTTAGCTTGTATATATAATGTAATCAGCAAAAATTCTTTCAACATCACGACACATATAATGCTAAAAGAAATGTTGACACAAAATTCTAAAGTATTTTTAATGCCAAAATGACCCCTTTATTTTCTCTTAATTTCTTTATCCAGTAACAACTCTCTCAAAGAACTTTTAGGAACACACAATTTATTTTTCTTAAACAAAAAGCCATCATGTCTAAATTTTTTTCCAAACCTAATTTTCCCACAAGCTTAAATATAGATGCAAAATCATCATTACTTTTATATAATTTCCTAACATGTTCAAAGCCTAAAAATTTTGTGTTCAAGGTAGAAATCAAGTATACCTCTAAGACAATGTGTCAATTATGATGTTTTTGTTACCTTATTTATACTTGACCATAAGGAAGTGTATCAGTAAACTCTATCCACTTGGCATGTTGTCAATTCAACTCCTCTTACCCTTTCAGATATTTCAAGGACTTATGGTTAGTGTGAATATCTTGGACCATAGATAATGCTGTCAATTCTCTAAAGCCCTCTCTAATGCATATAACTTTTTATCATATAGTTAAAAGCATCTTTGTTGAATTCTTGCTAAAGTATCTAATCGTTTGATTTTCCTGCATCAAAATAACATCAATACCTATTATTGACGCATTGCACTAATTTAAAGAAAAAGTTAGTGAAGCCAATAAAAGATCATAATATAACCTATCTTTAATTAAATTAAAGGCACACTCTTATTCATTATCCCACTTAAAAATAACAAATTTTTTGACTGAGTGGTGTAACTATACTAAAATCCTTCACAAATCTTTTGTAAAAACTAGCTAAACTATGAACACTTCTTACATCAATTATAGACTAATAACGTTAACCTTCTCCTTATCCACTTCTATCTCTTTTGCACTCACAATAAATCCAAGAAAATTTGTGTTATTCATACAAATGAACAATTTTTTAGATTGGCATGTAATTTTTCTTTTCTCAAAATAGTCAAAACAATTTTAAGATGCTCAACATGCTCATCTAAAGTGTCATTATAGACCATAATATCATTATAAATAAATAAATGTGAATTTTCCAATAAAATCACATAAAAATATGATTTATTAACCTCATAAAAGTATTATATGCAACAGACAAAACCAAAATGCATCATTGGCCACTCATATAAACCATATTTCATTTTGAATGTTGTTTTCCACTTATCCTCTTCTATCATCCTAATTCCATGATATCCATTTTTTAAGTCAACTTTTGAGAACACATAAGAACTTTGAAACTTATCAAGTATATTATCTATTATAAGAATGAAATATTAATATTTTACTATTATTTTATTAATAGTTCAATAGTCAAAACACATCCTCCATAACCCATCTTTCTTAGGAACAAGCAAGACCAAAACAAAATATGGACTCATACTCTCTAATATACCCTTTCAACAAAAGTTCCTCAATTTACCTTTAAAGCTCCTTGGTGTCTTCCACATTACGTTTATAGGCTAGTTGATTAGGAACTATATGACTGAGTATGAAACAAATTTGATGTCTTATTCCCCTTTTGAGTTGTAAATTATTAGGAACATTATTAGGGCATACATCTTGAAAATCTTGCAAAAAAAAAGAAACTAAAATACTGAGAAAGAAAATGTCATGTATAATAGTATAATCATAGGTTGGTTATGATAAAAAGCTCTCTTAATCTCACTCTCTCTAGTATAAAAGTTCATTTGTTTCATTGTTTTTCATTTAACACTCGCTTTTTCGTGTCCCTTAATCTTTTGGTCCATTTTTATGTTTAATCTTTCACCCTCATTTTTACCTCACTCTCCTTTTTCTCATTCTCTTCTCTCAACTTTAGTTGATCTTCAAACAATTGTAAATGTTTTAATAGTACAGAAGCAATGGCTTGTTTGCTATAAAAAAAATACTTATTTTTAATTCATCTTATATGGATTTTTTATCTTAAGGTCTCTTTAAGAGAATATGATAAATATGCATAGGAACCATATCACATAACACCTCATCACAATATCTTCTAACAGAGAAAAAGATAACACTTGTTTGTTGATCCTCTTCTCACCATATTCATTTAGCCATTAAACTTGTGGTTAAGAATGTTTCATAATAGGTTAAATCAACTTCTCAACTAAGGTAGTGTTTACATTTAAGCAACCACCTCTATCAATAATCATACTACATACCTTATTATTAATATGACTTATTGTATGAAAAATACTCTCTTATTACACTAAATTCATTTTCTTTGATTTAAACATTAAGGGCATGTATAATTACAAACGCCTCCTATCCATCGTATACTCAACACCATCATCATCATCATAATTTTTCAATGGCAACATATAATTCTCATGACTTTTGCTTCCTATTTTAATACCCATACTCATTCTTAAATAACAAAAAATTTTAACATCTCGAGTACAAGTTTGGGTTTCAAATTTACCTGTCACTTTACTGCGTGTTTTTTTCCTTCTTTAAGTACTCGAATTTAACTTATGGAGCAGATTTTCATCTTTTTTCTATCTCAATTTTCATAATGATGAACTTAATCCTCTTAAACTTCCCTCTATGGCCTTTATCTTGTCAATTACTTTGATGGGAAAATCTATTTATCTTATTTCTTAATGGTTGCCTTTGATGAAAATGAAGAGAAAGATGGCTTACTTAATGGTTGCCAACCATTAAGTAAGCCATCTTTCTCTTCATTTTCATCAAAACCATTTAGGAGAACTCTCTTTTGTCTCAACATGTGTTAGAAATTTGTGGTGATTCTCCCCTTACAAATTAACTATGATAGAATCTTGCATCTCCAATCAATCCTTAATGTTGTTAAATATCAAATTCATATGTCCAAGTTATTTAGTAACTTGTAGTTTTAACATATTACCCCTTCTTTCATCTTCAACTTTGTCTTGATGAAGTAGGCTTTAACATTTAAAAGATTTTTAATGGTAACCTTTTACAACACTCTCTCACATGTTTCTCTCATTTGATGTCACTTAATTTACTAGTGCTTCACTCTAATTTTTTGGCTTCTCTCTACTAATATTGTTCATATAATTTTGCTTTTACTACTTATTTTTCCTTTTGATTCTTTATTAAACTAATTACAATAAACTAGAGAATAAACTAACAGTATTCAATCAGTCTCAAATCCTGATGGAGGCAAGGATAAGCAAGGAGCCAATAATAAAAACAAAG
Organism: Erythroxylum suave; assembly: GCA_027563595.1. Lineage (NCBI taxonomy): Eukaryota > Viridiplantae > Streptophyta > Magnoliopsida > Malpighiales > Erythroxylaceae > Erythroxylum > Erythroxylum suave. The sequence continues at coordinate 17,074 of JAOSBN010142429.1, read as the reverse complement.
CAAAAGAGTTCAAAAGATTATGATTATAATGGAGTGTATGTTCTGACTAGGTTTGTATTTGGAAATGATTGTCATAATGTGACCATTCCTAAACAACTTAATTTCTTTTTTCTTTTTTCTTTTTCTTTATTTTTTTCAAGAATGTTCCTTGTTCCCTTATTTATAAACTCAAAAAAATATTGAATGAAAAGGAAGATACGAAGAAAACAAATTAAGGAAATAAAAAAGAAATCAACGAATGTAGGAATAAGAAAAAAATAAAGATGGAATCAAAAAATAAGAAATAAGAACAATAAACGATGACAAATAAAATATATATGTAACTTGATTTTGTAATGAAACCTTTAATACCAAATTGATGTGAACCTTAAGGATGAAACCTTGAAACCCCACACATTTGACTTGCAATCAAATGTTAAGAAGCTAAAATCGGATTTAGAGATAGAGTCTTGACTCGATGATTATATGGAATAAGAATCAAAGGCATAAAAGAATCTTTACCCATGTTATAAAAAACTAGATACAAGATTATAATATGATTTGAAGGCCATAAATAAATAATCAATAATTCAAGTTAATTGTCTACCACTAAAAAGAAACATCACTTAAACATGTTTCTCAAACTTAAAACAAAGCTAGGGTTTTCACTAAAACAATCAGATTGACTATAGAAATTTTAATGCTACTAAGTCATGATTTATATCCACAGACATGATTTATATTCACAATCATGTCTAGTGACAGTGGATATCTTTTAGAGAGTTAGGCACGACCTAGAACATGTTCGTGAGTATAAATCATAGATATATCTATGACTTCTGAAGATGGATAAGATACATGTTATACCTGTATTGGAATATTTGTCTCAACAGTAAATTGGCTAGTAAGCTATACAGATGAATACACAATTATTTTAGAAGTCATTTTTACATCTAAGTCCTCTCACGCCTTCGTTTGAATCAAGCTAGCCAATGATCTCCCTTTAATTTAACTTAATTTGACACATGTAGTCACTTCTCTCACCACTTTATTAAGTGTATCTTGAAACCCTTTTTTCCCCTCTTTTTTGTATAATTAATCTACTTGACAAACTCAAAGCATTGAAGATATCTTGATTCTTATCAGCTTTATTTAAAATTTGCTTCCATCATAGTACTTTATGATTATTGTAACATTTTTTTCCTATAAAATGCAATGATTAAAGAAGTTGAAGGAGATATTTATTTGTTTAATAAGCTAAAAATGTTAAAATGAAAATGATTGTAATTTTTACATTTAAAAAATAATGATAAATAAAGTTTACTACTTTAATTTAGAAAAAGAATAATAAGTCAACTTTTATTAAAAACTTAATTAACACCTTAAACCTTAGTTTTTAATAAATAAACTTTAAATGATAAATTGTGTTTAGGAATTTTAAATTTTAACGCATAAAAAACATTTATAATTAAGGGATATGAATAATTATAATCTATATGCTTGTAATTTATTTGACAAAGATAAATTTTAAAGTGTTAAATGAATTCCATTAGAATTCAATTAAAATATATTTCTTTCTTTATTTTCTAAATTAAAATAAGTATTTGCGAAACTAATTATGTTCATATTCTTTAAAAGAAGGGATGTTTTTATTTTTATTTTTTATTTTTCAGTGTACCTATTTTGGTTATCAAAAACAAAGAAACAAGTTAATCAAATACAATTGGTTCTATATGGTTGCCATTTCTTGTTTTTAAAAATGACAAAACCATAATACATCTTTAAAACAAAATTTCTATTTCTGTATATTTTCTGCAACAGGTTTCCAAAATGAACAAACCATTTTTTTATTTCTCCTCGTCTTGCTCACTTTTCTTTTCTTCATTCTTTATTTTTTATTCCTTCATCCTCTTTTATCTTAGTATCATGGCTATGAGTTTTCTTTTTTTTTCTTTAAGTTCCTTCCTTTCTGTTTTATCATCCTTTTTTAATATCTCTAGGTTTATTTTGCCTTTATATATAACATAACTTGTAAAGGGTCATCAATGAATATTTTTGTCCTCTATTTGAACAACTAATCAACTACAAAATCAAAGGTTGAATTATTGGCTTACAAATTTGACCATTGTGGAATAACATCATCATTAATTATCATTTGTGCTTCAAGTTGGTTCTCTTTGTTCTTAAACGAATTGATTATAGAAGCTTATTTATGTTTATAGGTTTATGTGTTTTGACTTCAAAAACCAATTTTGAAGAAAACGTATACTACCAATGCCATTCCCACCTTTTGAGCCTCAACCGACATCTATTTGAACTTATCTTATCTCCACTTTATCTTCTTATTTTATCAATTACCAAGTATTATCGTTCATTTTTTATTTATAAAAACCACATTCATAAAAGGATATCACTATATACATTTGTTCTTAATTTTGATCTGAATCATAGTTATTGATGATTGGTTTTGGAATGTCATTTTGAGATTATGAACACGTCGATGTTGTCATTGTCCTTGAGACTAAATTGAAGTGGCTTCCCTTATTAAAGCACTTTCGATTAAGGTTAAAGTCTCGAGAATGGGTTTCTTTTTCCAAATTTCATTTCAATGGGGACTTGGAGAAAGGAATACCAAATGTGCCTAAGAATTGGCATTTGAATTTTAATGCAATAGATCTTTAGATGGGAATCCATTTCTTTTTTTAGCTTTAGCTATTGGTGATCATATCGTAGTTTGTCATTCAAAGGTACTATTTCGTTAATTATTGATCTTAATACTCATTTTTTCATATCCTTTTATTTTAAACTATTTTTCTTATTTGGATGATAATTTTGATATTCTTATTTTCAAACTCGTAGTTATTTTGATACTTATCCCTTGTTTCGTTTTTACTAGTGGTTGGAGTTTACTATGTGCATTCAATATGTTATGAATTACATTATATTCTTTTGAGCAATTATGTAAGTTGTTGTTTCATATCTTTTTTGGAAGATAATAAGATTAAAGTCCAAGTGTTGTAAAGAATATCACTAACATCCAGTGTCATATGTCATCACAAGTTTGAAAAACTACAACATGTTTCTCTAGGATTTCTCCTTGTAATAAGAGTTTCACGATATAATGAAAAAGGTTTCGCTTATTGAATCACATTTACCATTTTACATATGATCTAGATATTGTAAAATTTAATTTCAAATGGATTTTATAATGTAGATATATCTAAGCAATTGATTTGTGGTTCTTTAATCAAACTAGTGCTCTCTATTTTTTGTCTTATTTGATCACTCGTGGCATCCTACATGTCTAAGCATTAATTGATAAATTAGGTTATAATTAAAGCCTAATTCAATTTCAATACTTCAATCAATTTGTGAGAGATTATCTTTTATCTCCAATATTCTACCAGCAGATGCACATTTTACCCTTTGCATAATTGGATTAATATTTAATCTTTTCTCATTAATATTATGCAGATATTGCACTTGTTAATCTTATATATGTTGACATTGCAACCTTTTAACAGTTGTGATTGAAGAATTAACAACTATGTCAATTATATATATGATTAATATAGTCTCTCTCGATAGCAATTTGCATTTTAGACCATAAGTTCATATTTTCTTAACTTTCCAAACAATCTACACTAAATAACTTAACTTGAGACTTGAAATATTAAACCTATATTGATTGATTATTTTACTCAACTATGTATGTGCTAATTATTTTTTTGAGAAATTAAAATTAAATTAATAAATAAAAAGGAAGGAACATTGACTATTGGAGAGTAGCATCACTCTTCGATAGTAATAGCACCGTTAGAGTTCCTACAATAAAGACATTGTGAAGGCACGACACCATTTTGTCACCACTGAATAAAACAACACGTAAAAATGACATCCAACTCTTGCTTCACTCCAAAGAAGTAAAGGAACCCCACCTATCCTTGGAGCATTTTGGGAATGTTCCAAATTAGGGTTGGGTGTCCTAAACGATCTGTAACACCATTCCAATAAGAACGTCCCCACTCTTCGTGTCTAGAACTTCATCTGATGATGGCTACTTTACCCATCTTCCCTTGTTTTTGTAGAGGGCATGGAGGAGCTAATGGACTTGCCCAGTGACTTTTAGTAATGGACTTCCTCAGGTAAGATCTAACGCCCATTCCTTTGTCTTGAATGATCTTGTCCATTTCCCAGCGTGAATATTGTTACTCTACCTTTCTAAATAATTGATTGTAGCACTAAATATGCTGATCATTCCATGTTTTGGAACTTTCACCAATTTCTTTCCTTCCATATCTCTTAAGTAGATATGGCAAGAAATAAACTCTTCCTCTTCTAGAGTGGAGTGGAAGCTCGTGCTTCTACTAGGAACTTAGTTATCTCTATGGGTGAATTAGAAAACTCGTGCCAATAAAAGAAATTTATGATCCTATTCCAAATATCACTAGAAAAGGGCATATAGAGAACAGATGATCCCTAGTTTCAGTTCCTCTCTTACACAGACAACAGATTTGGTTCAAATTCTGGATCAATTGAAGCCTATCCATTGTTGCTATTCTATTACTAACAACCAGCCATAGAAGAAAAACAAAACTTGGTTTTAGAATATTACACCAGATAACCTTGCTCTAAAGATCATCTCGATCAGAGTAATGGAAAAAAATGCACTATACATTTTTATTTAAGTTTAACATTAATTATTTGCAAATAATTAGTTCCTATTATTAACTAAACTTAAATAAAAATGTATAATGCATCATTCCCATAGGTTTTCCTAAAGAAGCTCTTGATAGGAGACCCCTTCCATAGATAACAATCCTGAGAGTTAGAATCAAGAAGGTAAAAAGGTTTAAGACGAGGGATTGCATCAAAAAATTGAAGTATTCATTTTGATTGATAAGAACGACCACCTTAGATTTATGATCTAGCCCTAGAAAAGCGGAAATAGCAATAGGGTTTAAGGCAAGAGGACCTGAAGTAGTCCAATTATCAAGCCATAGGAAAGTAGTATGTCCATTCCCAATTTTACAAAAAACATCATTAGCAACTTCATCCCTTTTTTTTAATTTGATTAAGGAACCAAGAATAAGATGGCCTTATAGAGAGGGACCGTATGTTGTTCCCTTTCAAAAAGGAATTATGAAGCCTTTTCATCCATAATGAATGCTCATCCTGGATCATTCTCCAAAGTCTCTTAATCAAAAAGACATTATTTGCAACTCTTATAGAAATGATTCCTAGACTCCCCCCCCCCCTAAGGTTTGGTTTACAAGATCAGTCCATTTAACTTTAGGAAATCCAGAACATGGATGAGTGTTTTTAGTCATCTTTTTTTAGTTATGTATGTAATGAAGTTGTTTCTTATAGATAATTCGACAAAGCAATGCAGACTGCCTTCCTAAACTACAAAGTTGAAATGACCCATATTTTCAAAGAAGTTGAAAAGCCAACATCAAGTTCTTTATTACATGTTCCCTTGCAAGGTGATTGAAGTTTATGTTTGAGATGTGTGGTTTGGTGCTATCAATGTGTAAAGGGGATTATTTAGTTTGCTCAAGGCCTGTACATGATCTCATTTTGTTCATTTAATATTTAATGAGTTGTTAATATTATTTTTGATATGCTTTGAACAAATATGTACAATTAAAGTCCAAGACTATGACCATCAGATGCTTACTTAATACATTTTAGCCTATATACTTTCTACCTAATACTACCAATTTGCTTATTCTGTCAAAGCAACATTACTTACATAATGGTTGCTAAAGTCAAGAATAATGATAATGGTGATCAGGACACCATCATAGACAATGGAGATATTGGTTCCTTAAAGTTTAAAAAAGCAACTAAGTCATGGAACTTCAACAAAGGAAGTAGCAACTTTAAAGAGTTATTAGCAATTGAATAGTTTAGGAAAATGGGTAGTTACGACTTAAAAAGAACTGCAGACAACGAGTGGGTTAATAAGCCTTGAAAATTACTTAGATATATTTGACAAGTAATGAATTCAATTATAGATCTTCGTGCGACAAAAAAGTGAGATAAAGGTCAAGCTTGGTAGATAGCTTTTCAACCATATTTCAACAAATTAGAGGGTGTTAGTTGTTTGTCTATGTAAAACAACTAATTATTTTGTTTGGTTAACAGCTAGTTGGGTTGGTTGATTCAACCCAACTAACTGAAAATTAAAAAGTTCTTTTATAGAAGCGTTTTGGTCTTCAACTAATAAAAATTATGGCTTAATGATGATTATGCCCTCACTTTACTCTCTTCTCTTTAGGTATCTCGATCTCATTTCTCCATTTAGGGTTCTCTAGAATCTTCTTTCCTTGGCTCTCACATCTCCACCAAATCACCACTCACCAATCATTGTTTGGAGAAAGAGGGAAGACCAAAAATGAAGTAAACTTTATTAGACGAGCATTGAGAGTGGTTGTTATGGAGAAGAAATCGAAGGCTATTACAACACTGAGAGATTTATCGAATAGTAATGGAGGAGTTTGAAGGTTCTCGAAATCGATGAAGAAAACAGTTGTTATGGAGAAGAGATTGAAGGTTAAGAAACAAGAAGAAGATGAAATAGTTGTTCTTAATTGGTTCTTGCTTATTTAGTTCATTGTCTCTTCTCTAAATTGCTAAACAGGGTACAATTTGGTTTGTTTCTTACACTACTGTTATTTTGACTTGGAAAGTTGTTTGTAGAAGTTAAAATTTTTTTTTTATTTTAACTCCTGGGTTTGTTATGCTTCATTGCTACAACTCTAGTCAGCTCTTAGATCCCGTTTGAGCTTTGCTGCGAAGGTCAGTGTTTTTAGATGGGTGGGGGTATGTTGCTATTGTTGACTTTTCATGAGATGAATAAGAACGTCGTCCAGTGATTCTCTCATTCTGTGAAGCTTTGATCTTGTAAGAAATTGTGATGGGTTTATCGAAGTGGTTCTTGTTAAGTGGAAATAGAATCACGTCTTATTGATCAATTTGTTGCTGCATATGGTTTTTAAAGTGCCTCAAGGCTGAACTTACTTCACCAGGGGAATTGGAAGGTAGATTTAAATCAATTGAGGATTTAGAAGCAGGTGATTGATTCCATATCTACAGGTTTTTTAATTGATGCTTTTTAGTGCTTCTTGTTGATTTTTGGCTTTTAGGTGTTTCTTATATTTTCTATTCTCAACATCTTAAAGGTATATGTTTGGTACTTAAACGATCATGAATTAGGCTTTTATTATTTGATGATGACTGTAGCTTTTAAGTTTAATGTTATGTAGAGGAGTTCGATTTCAACCACTAAACTTATTTAAGGTTTTCTATAAATCCTGTGCTTCCTCTAAAATTCAGAACAAAATTTTGAGTACTTTCTTTCTAGGTTTTGCTTCATCAGCTAGGTTTATTTTGGCATATGGAATCTGTTGGATTGGTGCAATCTAGAGTAGATTATCCTCATGGCCATAGTTGATGGAAGTTCTTGCATTTTCTTTAAGGTGATCTCTTTGTCTTTACCTTTGGATTTTTAAGTGTCTAATGATTAAGTGTTTACTTTGTGATCTTGGGATTCAAATAGATCTATTTATATTCGAAAACTTGTATAACAAAGCCAACTTGGGTAATTTATGTGTCTTAATCCTTTTCCTCCTTTTCTTTCAAGATAAACTTCAAAACTCACTGTTTAATTTCCTTTGCAAGGTTGCTATTAATTTTTCTTCAACTTCAAAATTTTTGTATTATGATTATGATATTCTTCGTTTCTTGTTGAACTGTTCTTCTTAGAATCTGCAGATATTTAATGTTCAAAAGTTACATTCTTCCTCTTTGAAAGATCCCAACATGAGTTCTTACAGTTTTTATCTTCAATCTTATGAAAGCATATATCACTTGAACTACTTTCTTCCATTAATTGATTGTCTTCTTCTGCCTCTTTTGTATGTAATGTACTACATCTTATCCTTTCATTTTCGAATTTGAGTGTCATAGGCTGCTTTTGGAAGATGGTCCATATTCAACGTGATATCTTTACCTAATGGCCATACTGAGAGTTGAGGAGAGACCAATATGGGAAATGTCAGTTCTAGGATTGATATATCCACAAATGCAAATACTGATGAAAAGAGTCAGAAGGTATTTTCTTTCTATCCTCTGTTAGTACATATTATATGTTAAACTTTGCAAGTCTTCATATTATTTTAGATGGTAGCAGTTTTCAAGATTGCTTCTTGACTGTTTAGAATTTCTACATGTTGTTGTTCCCTCATCAATGGGTTTTGGGTTTCTAGTAAGCATGCTTCACTTAAATTAAATGTTGAAGATATGAACATAAATGATAAATCTGAGATATATTTAGTTTCATTAAATGAAGTCTAATAGTATTTGAGATAAATGTAGATTTGCTACAATCTTGATTGTCTCAAGTTGCATTATCTGTTGTAGAAAGTTGCATTAATTTCGTGGAGGCTATAACTACTATTTGTGTTTATTGCACTAACTCCATTTATTATCACAACTACCCCACTATCTCTTTTTCACCTTTAAAATGGAAAAGCTCAACGCAATCTTACCTTATAATATACTTATACGCAAAACTCTCCCTATATTTCACTGATACGTAAAATGAAGAATGTTATAATGATTTGTCAAGCAAATTCCAACCAGTGACATCTTCTCTAGTAAGTTTATTCTCTCTCTTCTTCCCTTCTCACATGTTAGTCACCATTATTAGTTGTTCTCCTTCATCATCTTGACTTGCTCCCCTGCCAGTAGTTCTCATTAGGTACTGCGGCTTATATTATTTGGTATGTTGTATAAATAGAATGAATGAAGATGAATGGATTGAGCTAGGAATTGTGATTCTAATTGTGGCTACATGAGATCGAAAGAAGAAATAAAAAGCAAAGAAGAAAAAAAGTGCTTATGTGTTGATTTTTAATAATTTTATAATGTAATGTGTACTGTAATCATAACTATTGTGCTTTAATAGTTTTGGTATTCCTTTTTTATATAGTGATTAGTTTTATTGGAATTAATCGGTTTTTCATATTTCTTATGTAATAAACAACTCAGAAGAAACTATATGTTTTGCTAATGCTTAAAGGCTATGCTTAGTTAGACATGAGGTTTTTAATGGAATGAAATGATTTATAATGGAATAGAATATAAATGAATGTAATATTAGAAAATTGTTGTTTGAGAGGGGATAAAGGGTTCATAATGTAATATAATTAAATGTTGTTTTGAAGAAGGGTTTATAATGTAATATGGCGAAAAGTTGCTTATCATTTTACATTTCATCCCACCCCTTAAATTCTCATTTTTACTGCTTATGATGGAATGAGATGTAATATGAAACCCTCCTCCTTCGTCCCATTCCATTATAAATCCTCCTCCCAAACAATGGAATAATATTACATTTCATTCCATTCCATTAATAAATCACCAACCAAACATAGCCTTCGTAAAATAATTTTTCATTTGTTTTCTTTTTAATTACATTATGGATTCCTAAAACGAACTACCTGATGTTGTCCTGGAACCTTAAGATGTCAGTAGGATTAGGAAGAGAGATTGTAGTCTTCCAAATATCCATACTGTCAAGCAAAATGCATGACTATAGAAGGATCGTCTATTGACTATTGAGCCCGTCTTGTAGGATTCATATGAGACCAATTTAAAAATATGACATTTAATAACACAAAATCTCCAGGCAAGTTTACTCATTTTGTTTCTGTTTGTCTTCTCTTAATCATTTTAAAAATGTTAATGCTTTTTTAATATTTTTATTTTTAGAAAATTATATTTATGTTTTTCTAATATTATTTAATTATTTTATACTAATAGAATCAACTAATCGCTTACAAAATCAGCTAACAGGTAATGCAATTCATTGATTGCTAAATAGGGCCAAAATATTAAGAATTGAATATCAATGTTGGACTTGGTTGGTATATACATATGTAAAAACATAGAGGTTTATTTGGTATGCATATTTAGGGAATAAATATATAAATATAGAATGATTATGACCCTATTTAGCAATCGGAGGATTGTATTAGCTATCAGCCGATTCTATAAGTGGTTAGCTAATAATAAATTAATATAGCTGATTTGATCAGTGAATAGTGTTAGCAATTTATTTAAATATATTTAATAAAATTAGTTGTTTAGTATTAGTTGTTTATAAAATGACTTATGAGAGTATAACTTTTAAAAAAAATTATAAGGACACAAGCATTAGTTGTTTATATCTTAATATTTCTTTGAATATTGTTATAATAATTTAGAAGGAGCAAAAGAAGTCAACACCATCATTTTTTTCCAATATCTTCCATCCAACCTTAAGAACATCAAAAGCCCTGTCAATACAACTTCTCAATGATGAATGAGTTTGATTAAAAACTTCTCGAGATTTTCTTGGATTGGTAAGGGCCAACTGAAGAACTTGAGAGATCACAAAAATGCTATTAAAAATAAGCTTGAGAATGAGTCCAGTCTGATCACACTAGGAGTTTTTCCTTAAATACAACACTAACGAGCTTAATATGAAATTGAGTTTGTAAAAATGATATCAGTTTAATTTTGTAATTTAAGGAAATATAATTTTTAGTTATTTTAATTTTATTTTAATTTTTAAATTTTAAAAATTGAAATAATATTTTTAATATATTAAATTAATATAAATTTATTTTTAAAAACTATTTATATTAATCTCTTAAAATTTAAACTTAAGATAAAAATAATTGATTTAAATTGGACCAATTAATTTTCGATTAAATTAAATTGAATTAAACACAATATAGAAGTGATAATAATATTACATACTAAACATTGATATAAAAAGATACCTAAATATCAGGTTTATACAAAAGTAATTAATGTAATATAATTAGAGATAAAAAATTAAAAGTATTTAATTTTTTAAAATTTTAATTTAATATTAAATATTTTTAATTTTTAATTTAATGATTAAAATTTTAAAATATCCATACATTAAGTTAATTTTATATCTCTATCTCTATATTTATCTATATTTATCTCCATCTCTTTGAGTAATTTGTAATAATTTTTGGATATAATAGTCTTTCAATCCCTTAATTTCTCAGTAGTTGGAGGAAAGTGCTCCTCATAGTAGTGTTTTCAAAATCAGGAGATTGAGTTCAATCTGTCAACCCAATCAATTGATTACCAAACATAATTATCAGCAGTTTGACATGATCAAACAGCTAAAACCTTTCAATCCACCAAAAAATAGTTGATAAGTCATTTACCAAACTAGGCCATATTTAGTGTTTACAAAATCGGATCTGAAGTTAAGTCTGTAAGATAGAAAGTTTAAGGTTTAAAAGATTCAACATGTATTAGATCACTATAAAAATTGATTAAAATTTAAATAATTGAAAATTTTAAAAATAATTAAAAAGATTGCCCTTACTTATTGAAAAATTTAAAGTTTAATTAAAAATAGGCTGTAAAATACAAATTAGTTGGTTTATAAAAATTAATTAGTTTAGAAAAATTGGCCGATTAATTAATAAATTAATAGGTTTTTAAAAACAAAAATTATTAACTAAATCAAACTAGAAAATTGAAAAATGATCTTAAAGTTGGTCGTTTTTAATGTTTTTACTATTAAACCAGTCGAAGCAATTCTGTTTTTAAAATATTAATGAAAGTTATAATTAATTTATATTTTGTATTAGTGATATTAGTATTATTCTTTCAATAATTGTAACATAATGATGTATTTTATTATTTAATTAAAATTAGTTAATGTATAATTTTTAAAATCATATTAATGTTGAAATTAAATGTTTTTATTTAAATTTGTATCACAAGTCATAACTAAATAATTTTTAATTTTTATTATAAATCTTAACTAAAAATATTTTTGTTATAATTTTTTATTATAAATATCCATTAAATATTTTTATTTTTAATGAATAAAAATTATATAAAAATAGTGATGAAAGTAATCAATAAATTTGGATTTTGGAGTAATTAGGCTTAGCTATAAATTTCCCAATTTTCTTATTCCCCTCTCAAAAATCTTGAGTCAGCTTGGACCTACTACACTCTTCAAACATAAAGAGTGTAGTTGAAGAGAGGAAAGCATAAACAACACTCAGGCTATGTTTAGTTAAATAATTATTAATGAAATGAAATAGAATGTAATATTATTTTATTTGGAAGAGAGTTTATAATGGAATGGAATAAAATATAATGGAAGAAGAATTTTTCATATTATATCTCATTATATCCTAACTAATAAAAATAAGTAACGTCTATTTTAAATAATTTAGGATGAAACATAAAATAATAAATAATATTTCACCATATTACACTATAAATCTTTCAACCAAACAATATTATGAAACTTTCCCTGCATTTGGTTCATGTCCCCATGGGTTGGGACAGATGACAGGGATAGAAAAATCCTGTCTCCGACCTGTTTGCTTGCTGTCCCTATCAATTTCTATCCCGACTTTGAATGATAGAGACATAAAATTTTTGTTCCTTCCAAAACCAGAGAACAAGATTTCTTGTCCCAGGACAGAAACAAAACATACACGTAAATTTTCAAGAATACCCTCTTCACGATTTACTTCTGATTCAAGGGTAATAGATTGCTTCTTCAAACCCAACAACACACCTCCTCGCCGACCACTCCTCTCTGATCAGTGCTCTCGTTTTGTCGCCCTTCTTTGCTATGGTTCGTCTCGGCAGTAAGGTAAGTTTATTTTGCTATTCATCTCCTCCCCTTGTTTGCCTCTGGTTTCGTTGCATCTCCTCCCCTTGTTACCCTAACTTGTTCATTCTTTTAAATTTGCAAATCTTTCGTGAATCCTTCATCTCTGATTTCGTTTTGTTTTTGTCTATGGGAATTTTAGGTTGTCTCTTACTTTGTTGCCACTGCATCAAGACTTGATTTTTCCCCCTCTAGTTATGTGCATCAGATTAGCTTCAATCTCTTTCTAGTTTAATTATTCTGCCTCTTCTGTTACTAGTTTCATTGTCTTACCATATTATGCCATATGATCACGTATTTGATTGTTGGCCAAGTTTCATACTTGGGAATTGCTTTTTGTTACTGTGATTGAACTTTTCAAGCTTAGATGTATATTGACTGCTTGATTCCTCTGTGTTTGTACAACCCAAGAAAAAAAGTATGTGATGATGCACTTTAATTCAACTATCTCGTAATGATGGAACAAAATGATGTCCTGGTTATAGCATACACAATTGTCCTACATAAACTAGAAGCAAACTACAGTTGAAACAGAAAAGAGCATATAATGTTAGACTGTAGAGAAAATTAAGTGGAAACAAGCTATTTGAGAAAGTAATCCTATACTTACAATGAGTGACAGATAAAAGAATTCAATATGAGAAATAAAGGGAGCTCAGGAATGAAATGAAATTCCTCTATAATCAACAGAAACATTATCAATAGAGGAATTATCCAAGTTAGCCATTAGAGGTTGAAATAAAGTGTGAAAATAAACAAGCTCCATTGTAGCTCAATCCATTTATGCCTATTGTCCCTCATACATATCGCTTGTTGAGTTAGGGTGAGTTTCATTTTTCAGTTCTCTTTCTTTTATATAGATTAGCTACAAACCTAAATATCAAAGTAGTTAAATTTTGCATCTCTATTACAGCTAGGGGAGTGATAAACTGAAGCAAAATGTTTAGATTAGAAAAGTTCCTTTTAAATTTTTTTCTTTGCATCTAATGTATTAAGGTTAAGAATAAGTGAATGCAGCAAATATTTTCTGTTATTGTGTTATTAAACTTTGTCACTAGCTCGTGTACATTCTTGTATCCTCTTTATGCTTATCTTTTGTTAAACATCACTCTGCATTGTTGAATTGGATTGATAGTCATGACCTAGGCTTTACGGCTTTTTCTTCCTCATGCTTGATGTTTTAAGCGTCTACAATAATTAGTTGGTATAACACTAATGTTAAAATATAAAACTCCATTGCTCTCACCCTTTTACTTTTATTATGACTGCTATTATTTAATAATGAAGAGAGGTCTTGGCATCTACAATAACCCAAGTGATTTATAAATTAATACGTATATTTATTTTTGAGATCAATTTTTGCATTCAAAACATATAAACTCGATTTTTGTATATGCGTTTATAAATAAAAACAGTTGGTAAAGTATATTTGTCTATAAGAGATTTGGATTTAGCTTATGACCTTGAAATTTAATCAGTCTCCACTAGTGCCACAATGCAAGAATTCGTATGTTTAGGGTAAAATCAAAGACAAGACCAGCAAAATCACTCTCCACCCATAAATTCTTCCTTGTTTATAGATCTCTTTTTCCTTCAACGTCTTCATATTGCCTCATTACATGGAAAAGTAAAGCTTTTTCAACAATTTAGGGATATCACTTCCCTTTGCTTTGACATCTTCATACTAACATGCCTCTCCTTCTAAGAAATAGACATACCCACCACCAAAAACAAAAAATATATATATATAAAAGACCTTTGCTTAGAAATAGTTGCTTGACTTTATTGATTGTAACCATTATAAAGTGTGTAAGCCTTGGTGGGGCAAATAGCAGGCACAATAGGACGTACCAAATATAGCAAGAAAGATACAAGTGGTGAGATGCTTCCATAATTATATATGTGGGGAGGTTTGCTAATTTTTTGAGTGGGTTTCCCTCAAGTCTTCTTCAGCTATGTATATGTAATACCACCTTCTATTATTTAAGCTTTTCGTTAGTGGGGTATTTCGTCAGGAGTCTTCCTAGATTGAATATTAGTTGGTGTCTTTACTTGGTCCCTCCTATTGCTCACACTCCTCTTTTAGGTTATTGAATTGGTGTCTTGTCGATCAAAATAGTTACAACACCCATTTTGGGAAACCAATTATGTCTGCCACTTGCCTTGATTTTTCTTTTACTACACTTCTTAAATAGAAACAATAAAAAAAAACTCTTACTTAGAAGTTCATTGAACAGGTTAACAAATTTTCATGCTAAAAGCATTTTGATTCCCCTTCTTCTAGCTTGAGACTGATGCTCAAACCTGGCATTTTCTCTAAGCTTAAGCGTATGAATCATTGCCTAAAAAGAATTCTTCTTTGCCCTTATGCAGTAGAAATTCCCCTCCTTTTTATAATAAACTTTCCATTTAACACCCAATAATCTTTTATCCTTCATAATTCTCAAGATCCTCTTAATAAGCTATAACTAATTAGGGATTTTGACAAGTAATATCCTTAACCCACATTCCTCTTTTTAAAGCGAAGTTCATGTCATTTTACTTTAGCCATGGAATTAATAGTGGCATTTTAAAACCATATAAACCTCCTCAATGTCTACTTTAGGGAACAAGATATGCAAAGTCCAATATACTTGGAAGCTATTTAAGTTCAAAGGCTACACTTCCAACTAATGGCAAACTTCTATTACATTACCTTGCAATTCTCAAGTTAATTCTTGCAATGAGTAGTTTGAACTTATTTTCGAAATGTCTCTTAGTGGAAATTGGAATCCTAAGATAGATTTAGGTGGATTTGGAAGCTTTCAAACCTGTTATACATTTTGGACAATTGGCATTATCAATAGTGCCTGAGCAAAGAAGCAGTTGACTCTTCTACTTATTGATGGCAATACTAGATAGGACTGTAAAAGAATTTAGAGATGTCATTACTGCACTTACTAAGTTGGTATCTACTTTGGAAAAGAGAAAGACTTTTATTATAACTGCTATTAGTTAATAATGAAGAGATATCTTGGCATGTATCGATTCTTTATTTATTTGTGCTTTTCTGTTTTATAATATTTATGTCAGAATTTTACCTCTTTTATTAATTTTGATTCAATTGTTTCAAGTTGAAGATAACGTTACTCGCTTTATGCATCTGTTCTCATTGAAGCTAAGGTACTTCAACTAATCCCTGTTTGTTTTCGTTATATCATTTACTTGTTGTTCCTTGGAAACAATAACACAATCAGTTGGTTTGTTTGCTGATTGCTTGCTTGCTGTTTTTCATAATGAAATTTTTAGTTGTTCTTTATTCTTGACTTCTTCGTTGTCTCTTGTTTATGATCATAGTATTTTTTAATCTTTGCAGGCATTTTTTATTTTCACAAATGGATAACTTGGATCATGATGTTATGTTTAAGTGTCTAACTTTGTTTGATCTTTGGAATGGGGAATTGGATTTGATGAGAATGGTCATGTTGCTATGCTTGTATGTATACATAAAAAGACTACGTAGGAGTGAAAATGCTGAAGGTAGTAGGGCATTGAGGGTACCAACTAGGCAAGCTACTATAGATAGGATTTTGAATGAGGGTGATAGGAATAGCCAGTGGGATTTAAGGATGGAATTAAATGCATTTACATTGTTATGTGAAATGCTTCAAGTCCATGGTAGGTTGAGGAATAATGGTCATGTGCTTATTGAAGAAAAAGTTATAATCTTCCTATGAATACTAGCACAAAATGAATGTAATAGAGTACTACAAATTAGGTTTATGAGGTCGGGAGGAACAAATGTAGTGAAGCTTCAACATTTATTGTATGTCAAGCCCATACCAGTTTTCGAGGATTGCACAGACAATAGATGGAAATGGTTTAAGGTTAATAAATTTAATTAACTACAATAAATTGTGTAATTTAACTTTTTGTAAATACTAAAGTAGATCCTTTTATTGTTGGAATTTTTGTCAAAGGGTTATCTTGGTGCTCTAGATGGGACCTATTTAGAAATAATAGTTCCCTATGCAGACAAACCCAGATACAGATGTAGAAAAGGGAAAATATGCACTAATGTGTTAGGGGTGTGTGATAAGAACTTAAATTTTGTTTATGTTCTTCCTGGATGGGAGGGGTCAGCATCTAATTCAAGGGTTCTGCATGATGTTGTTACTATGCGTAATAGACTTCAAGTTCCAAGGGGTATGTAAGATAAAAAATTTTACAATTTTGTTAATTTTATTTTAAGGTTTGATTCAAAACATAAATAATAATAATGTCATTTATTCATAAGAAATTTCTACTTAGTAGATGCTGGCTATACCAATGGTCCTGGCTTTCTTGCACCTTTTAGAGGCACAAGATACCATATTCAAG